>JAYDZE010088826.1:0-24612 GCA_034509125.1 Monilaria moniliformis
TCTATTTTTAGGTTAATGAGATATGGTCTTCTAATTTAGGTTAATGGATAAATTTCTTTTGAAATAGTGACACCATCGGTTGAAAGTAAAATATTTGCCACTATTTTTAATAAAAGAATTTTGAATCGTATTCAGAATATAGATACTCTTAGGAGCTAACTATCCGCACAATAGAAGATAGTGCTATTTAAATTTTAATATATTTTTGTAAAAAAAAAATATTTAAATATTATATTTATTGTCTCGTCCGACCCCACTACGACCAATTCCCGAATCCACCATTGGATATATCCCAAATCGAAGCACAAAATAAAGAACAAAATCAGTCCCAAAATGGAGAACCCAGAAATTGGAACCCAAAATCAACAACAAAATTGAAGCCTCGATTGTGTTAAGAACCCAAAATCAAAGCCCGCCACCCACCAACGGCCAAAACGGAGGAGATGACGTGAGGGTAATGAATGAACAAAAATTACAATCATGGATATTGTTGGAGGCGGAGGCACTAACGCACTCTTTTAGTGCGATACAATACCCTAGCAGAACAGTGGAAAAGAGGGCCACGAAGCTCGAGCCTGGAAGAAACGCGAGCCGCCAAGATAGAAATACAGAGGTACCAAACACACACAACAACACTATTTGGACAAGGTTGGGAGGCCCTATTGAAGCTTATCACCCTTATCAAACGTGGCCTTGTGGTTAGTTTTTGACGCATGATTCAATTAGAAACAATGCGAAGAACATAACGTGTCTAAAATAAGAGAGAATATGTGTCAGACTCTCTAAAATATTTATATTTGAATCAAAACAAACACTACCATTGTACTAATAATATTATTACAAATATGCAGTCAGCTGTGGATATGCACACTGCCTAATGGACCTTGATCCATGAGATCATCTAACACAAATTTTTATACTAAAATAATTAAAAAGGTAAAATATTAAATGGTATTTTGATAGCAAGCCGATATTGTGCAAAATGAACCAATGGACACTTATTGAAGGAGAGAATGTAGGTATCTAAAAATAAAGAAATGAACATTGCAATTTTAGATGTCTCTCAAAATTAGACCAAAGCATACTTCATATGAAAAGGTATGTGAACTTAAATCATCACATGTCTTCTGATATGTAGTTGTAATTGTAAATCACATAAGCAACACTTTTATTTTACAAGTTTTCTTTATAATTAAAATTGTTCGAAATAATTAATAAATTTGAAAATATTTTAAATTGTGTTGGAAGATGTAGTGCAAGAGAAATCTAAGAGAAATGATCGAATCTTCGGACGTCCCGAAAATACTATGAGGTGCTCGGAATCCGGTAAGATTTTCGGGTACTTAGATTGGTGCTTATATATATATATGGTATAATGAAGTACTATATGGGTGGATATCTTTATAAATCAAAATCTTCTTTTTTATCCGAGAAAATGAGAAGTAATTTTTTTTTTCTCTCGACGGAACATTCGTTTCTGAGAGGTTAGAGTATAATTTCTATTGACAGAATAATAATACGTATTCATTTGATCTTGATATAGTGCTTTCCAACAGAAGGTATGTAAGTTCCATATTTAATTTAATATATATTTGTGAGATGGAACATGAAATTATATTCTGTGTGGTCCTGTATAAATTCGAACCTAGTATAAATCAGTCACAAGTTTACACACACAAATGTAATGTGTGTGTCAAATGAATGAAACAGACCAATTAATGAGTTTTCGTTGTTGTTCTTTAATATAATATATTAATGAACCGAAAAACATCATGCAGGCACGAACAGAAAATATGGTCTCCTCCCAACAACATGTCGGCACGCACATAAACACCCACATCACATACAATACCAATACCAACTTCATCTTCCCATTAATTCTTCCCATTTCCAAATCTATAACATCAACTCTCTCTCTCTCTCTCTCTCTCTCTCTCTCTCTCTCTCTCTCGCGTACAGGCTAAGATGATCGGTTTGTGGCGGCGGAGGCAGTGAATGGTGAGCAATATTATATGTTTAAGAAACTTTGTTTAAGGAAATTGTGAAAAAAAAAAAAATTGTGTTCATGAATTTCTTTATATTTTGCTACTTGACATTTTACGTTTCGTTCATGAATATCTTGAAATTTTACTTTTGCTCAAAATAATGGTGTTTACATTAACCCTAAATGAAAATAAAGATACAGAATAATAAGCATATATCATTGATGATAAGTGATTTTTCAAAATTAATTTTATATATATATAGGTAATGTATCTTTATATATGAGTTATTGAGTGTTTCTATATTTTGGAGTTCATATGATATTGAAAATTCAATGTGTGAAACATTGCATTGTTAAATACAAATAATATATAAAAACTGAAAATAAAAGGAATAAAAAGAAACTCCTGGATGTAATGTTCTTTACTAGGATTTGAAGTAACAACAGCTGATAACTTGGAATGTTGTAAAAAAAAATGAATTTGAGTTTAATGAAAACTATTTCTATTTGATTATGAAACACAATCAATTTTAAATAACAACGCAATCGAACTTGAGCTAAAATTAGAGCTATAAGAAAATTAAAAGAGAAACATATTGCAATAAAGTAAATGATTTGGTTCCTCAAAAAAATAAATGTAAATGATTTGGTTCCTCACAAAAATAAAATAGAAATTATTTTTGGTTGAACAATAATTGCTTTGAAATGACAATTTGTTAACTTTTAAATATTTTACTCGGCTGAAATTGGCAAGTATAGGATCAAAACTAGAACTACGAACCTAAACTAAGTTAAATAATTGACAAAATGACTATAATAAAGTAGAATCATTAGATCGGAAATAAAATTATGGGGCCAAATTTTTGTTTTTCCCTGAGAAAATAAATAAATAAAAGTGAGCACGAAAAGAGCAAGTGTGTCATTGGTTTGTTACTCTCTTTCAATATTTTTGTAGTCATTGAATCCAGATTAAATTATTTAATGACACCCACTACTAGGAATTATCACTAGACTTCTCAACAAAGTCAAAAAATATAATCCTTATATTTCTTCAATATTAACTGTGTTTTTCTATCTTCGTTTTAGGGAATGCTTTCCACTCCATTTTTCTTTAATTTTCAAAACAAACTAAAAGCTACCTCTTTCTTCAAAAATACCAAACTGTCACATGGAAAAATGAATATGATCAACACAAGAAACAACATCTAGACTGCAACAAGCTAATATCTTCTTCATTATTTTCTGTATTTTTTGCTACAGAGGAATGTGGATATTGGTTAAGAAAGCAGAACTGTGAAGAAAAAGTCCCCAAAACAATTTTAAAATAAATACTGACAACAATGTCTGTGGCCCATGTGGATGATGATGAAGAAGAAGACATTCACAAACCAAGCAAACTCCGCCATGTTGAGAAGGCTTTCCCCAATGGTGACATCTACCTAGGCCAATGGGCGGAAAACTGCCCGAACGGACAGGGCAAGTTCCTATGGGCAGATGGCTGCATGTATGTAGGCACCTGGTGCAGAGGCAGGACCATGGGAAGGGGCAAGTTCAGTTGGCCCTCGGGCGCCACCTACGAGGGCCAGTTCAAGAACGGCTACATGGATGGAGAGGGCACGTACACGGGCTCATCCAACGACACCTACAGAGGCACGTGGCTGTCCAACACGAGGCATGGTGGCGGGATGCAGAGTTTCACCAATGGGGATTGCTACAAAGGGCAGTGGAGCGACGGGCAGATCGAGGGGAAGGGGAGATATACATGGAAGAATGGGAATGAGTATGTGGGGCATTGGAGGGAAGGGAAGATGAATGGTGTGGGGACTCTTGTTTGGGCTAATGGGAGTTTGTATGAGGGTAGCTGGCAGGATGGGCTGCCTAAGGGCAACGGGACGTTCCGTTGGGTTGATGGGAGCTTCTATGTGGGAGTTTGGAGTGAGGATGCAAAGGAGCAAAGTGGGACTTACTACACATCTAGTGCTAATAGAGGGAGCCTTGATTGGGACCCTTTGAATGTGTATTTGGTGTATCTGAGAGATTGTAGTATTGGAGCTGTGGAGAAGATTCTGGTTTTTCCTTCAGAGAAGATGGTGAGCTGGCAATGTGGGGGGAAGCCATTTCAGAATCTGATCGTAAGGCCTGCAACAAGGCAGGGAAACACTATATCAAAAGGGCATAAGAATTATGAACTCATGTTGAATTTGCAGCTTGGGATAAGGTATCTATCTGTCATCTTTGATGCTCTCTTTCTCCTAGAAAGTTATGTTGGATTTTGCTAGTGAAATGAGAAACATATACTCATCATTTCTTGTTTGTTTGTTTCTGTTTTTGGCTCATTTTTTCATCATATTCAGACATTCTGTAGGAAAACCTGCGCCGGCTACGTCTCTTGACCTAAAAGCTACAGCATTTGATTCGAGAAATAAAGTGTGGACGAAGTTCCCACCAGAAGGATCTAAGCACACCCCACCTCACCAATCATGTGAATTCAAATGGAAGGATTACTGCCCCTTGGTTTTCAGGTATTTTCTTGTATGTCCCAAATCGGATTGGTAAAAGATCTTGTGTTTGGTTGCATAATTCTTGATTTCTACATTTTTTTCAGGACACTTAGGAAATTATTTAATGTTGATCCAGCAAACTACATGATGTCAATATGCGGGAGCGACGCCCTCCGCGAGCTCTCGTCTCCCGGGAAAAGTGGGAGCTTCTTCTACTTGACCAATGACGACAAGTACATGATAAAAACTGTTAAGAAGTCAGAAGTAAAAGTGAGTTCCATACCATTTACTGGTGAGTTTATGCATGTAGATATGATTGCCAAATCTGAGCTATTAAAACTTTAATCAGTGCATAATTATTTCATCAAACCAAGCTGTTTGTTCCATCATCTCATATATGTGAACGATTTTGACAATGTGATTTAAGTGGTTCCAAGATTTCTGCAGTTTGTATTCACCAGTTCTGTTTTGCATAGCAGATGCTTAAGAGAATGCTTCCAGCTTACTATAACCACGTTCGTTTCCATGAAAACACGCTTTTGACCAGATTTTTTGGCCTTCACTGTGTGAAGATGACTGGGCCTGCACAAAAGAAGGTATGAAATCAGATACATATACATTACCTTATCCTCTTTTTTTGCTTTATTAAGGCTTATATATACAATATTATCCAATTTGACAAGCAGGTAAGGTTTGTGATTATGGGCAACTTGTTCTGCACTGAATACTCAATCCATAGACGCTTCGACTTGAAAGGATCCTCCCACGGCCGCCTAGCTGTCAAACATGAATCCGAGATTGACTCAACAACCACCCTCAAGGATCTTGACCTGAACTTCATATTTCGACTGCAGAAATCTTGGTTCCAAGAATTTTGCAGGTAATCAGTCAATCTTGTTCCATCAAGTTCTTGCAAGTAGTATCATCCAAATCTTGAGCTGTAAGCTGTGACTTGCAGGCAAGTGAACCGCGACTGTGAGTTTCTTGAACACGAGAAGATCATGGATTACAGTCTCTTGGTTGGCATCCATTTCAGAGAGATATCACAATCTGGACAGCCACTCGGTACTACTGAGACAAATACCTCAAAACATCAAACTCCCATAGGTGCATTTCTAGAAACCTTCACTCCCTTTTCGTGTCTTTTCCTTACAAGGAATAGAAAGCTTATGACAAAATCATGCAGGAAATGGACACAAAACCAGTGAAGGAGAAGCCCCCTTTGATGCTAACTGGTAATGATTGGTTTATCAAGTTACCCTTCAAATTCCAATCGTGAGATACTAATAGAATCTAGTGATGTTTTGAAGGTGGACATCTATCAGATTAGGTGCAAACATGCCTGCACGAGCTGAGCTGACAGCGAGGAGAAACAATGGCGAGTGCCAGCTGGTGGGAGAGGCAACAGGGGAGTGTTATGATGTGATCCTAGTGTTTGGTATAATTGACATACTGCAAGACTACGATATCAGCAAGAAGCTTGAGCATGCGTACAAGTCCTTCCAGCACGACCCAACATCAATATCGGCTATTGATCCTAGGCACTACTCCAAGCGCTTCCGTGACTTCATATTCAAGATTTTCACAGAAGATCAACACGGATGACTTTGTCGCGTTTAAGAGATGTGCAGTTGCCTGGCCTCGTTTTGAGGCTCTGCATATGAGTGTAGATAAAGGTGGTTTGAGGGAGTAGATGTTGTATAGAAATGAGAGAAACATCAAATGGATTCAGAACAAGAAGAGAACCACTTTTATATATTATGTTGCACTTGCTTTTAATTGTTGGGATCACAACAAATTTGCACTTCTATCTCTTGTATATAAACTATGTTTAATTAGTTATGAATTTTTGTTTGGCCTATCACATCTTACACAATGGGAACATTTCTGTTCAAATGTCAAATACTCTCGATGAAATAACAATAACAACAACAATAATAACAATAACCGCCTTTTATGTGTACAAGTACCTAAGGATGTGTTTGTCTTCAAAATATTAATTATCCAAAATCCTATCTTATCAAGTAAGATAGCAGTTGCGAGATACCATTGAAATGAAGGAGACTGACTTGTAGGCTAGCAAATGATTGGTGGGCCCAACTTTTATGCAGATATGTTTTATTTACATTACTCTATTTCAGCCATAATTTCCTGGAAATTTCCAAGAAATTATTAGGACTTAGTCTATCTTCTATATAGATTATACAATCACAATTAATTGTCACTTCTTCATCTACCCTATTTCCTTTCAGTGTTTACTCTAATTCCACTCAGCTTCAGATTAACTTTCAAAAAAAAACTATCTGCTCATTTTCTGAGCATTGTTTTCACCTGAGCTATGCATTTCAGGTGAGTAAACTCTTCATTTCTTCTTTATATGGATTTATTCTTCTTGCTTTAACTATGTTCTTGGTTATAGTTTACACTTAAAATTTAACTTGAATTCATGTTCCCAGTCATGCTTTCTGTATATGCTATTTTTATTTTTCATAATACAGAAGTTCAATTTCAGTATTAGCTAGTGATTCATTGAACATGGTTGTATACTTGCATATATATTTTGAAAGATATACCTTTTGGCTTACTAGCTAGGTATGTCTGAAAGCAGTTCATCACACAAGATTTGACATAAGATTTTACGTTTTAGTAGCTTCTTTAAGAATTAAATAAATAAATAATGTTTGGTATGTGTATACACTACACAATGGTGGTGATTCCCACAAGACTCGTACTAAAAATTGAGGTCTAGATATAATTATTAAACTTTTTCTAGATAATCATTCATCAAATTTTTATAATAAAGTTGTGCGAGAAACTTAAGCCATCCACGACGATGTTTCTATATTGTCCCTTCTCTTGCATTATTCATGGGTCTTACAATACTTTTTACCTCATTCCTTAATTAAGAGATAGCACCCATAGTCATATCCATTAACCATCACTTCCTTTACATTATTCATGGAACTTTTTTTAATTTTTTATTCATTCCTTATTTCTTATATTTATTACATATTCTGATTAAATTGATTTTCGAAATTAATAAAATATTTAAATTTTATTAAAACAAATAAAATTACATAATTAAAATATAATTTTTCATAATTAAAAATTCAAAAATTACATAATTAATCTATGAACACATTATTCAAAATCGAAAATTACATAATTAAATTCCTAAGATTACATAATTAAAACCAGAAAAATACTAAACTTTTGGCAGCATATCCAAATCCTTTTGGAGGTTGTTGATCAATCTACAGTGCATCTCCAATTGTTCAAGCGTAATACCGCTGGTGTCTTTGGTGTATGTTTTCACCAACAAGTTGTACATGAGGGTTTTATTGGCCGTTTTCATTGCCTCCGAGTCCGCTTGTGGAGGTGTTGCACTGCTCGAAGTCGATGCTTTTTTCCTTCTCCTTGTCGCCTTCATTTCGGTCGGACGGGTTCGACTCGACCCCCCCCCCATGCCCCCTCGCTTGCGCCTCCAGATCTTTCACCACCGCTTGTGGAGTAGTGGTTGCTCGAGGTATGCTTCGTGCGCTTCGGTGTCGAATCTATGTCACCCGCCCACTTCTCGACGTTCCGTACCCTCTCCCAAGTGGAGACGTACTTGAACGGCATGTCGTGACGTGTTGGTAGACTTGTATGGCGGATTTATAAATATCCATCTCGTTTGCACTGTTTGGTTAATCATTCTCCAAGTTGTTGTAAATGCCGCAAACCTTGGAGATTTCAGGGTTAATCAGTCAAAATGAGACCGAATCTTCTCCTGTTGGGCGTCGGGGTGCCCTCCGGGCGGCGTGCGTTGTATGCAGCGGCAACCCTCTCCCAAAACACCTTGGATTTTTGTTGGTTTCCGACGATCGGATCTTTGCTTGTGTCAACATACACCTCGAATATCAGTTTCGTTTCTTCCAAGTTGTATGTCACTCGAACATCGCAGCTAGTCGGCTTGTCGGAGAGTTGAATGTCGTCCAACTACTGGGTGGCGAACTCGTGGGGGTATGCCTCTTGGGGTGTCGACATGGGATAAATCGACGACTGGGCGAACCCAACGTGTTTGGACCGTAGCCCTCACGAAGAAACCAATCTAGCCATTGGTTTTGGTTTTCGTCGTCGGACATTTTGGATCTCAGAAATTAAAAGAGTGTGATGAAGACGGTGAAGTTGAAAGATAAGGTAGATGAAAAAGATGTGAGAAATGGAGTGAAGGGAATGGGATATTTATAGGGGTTGAGATGAATAAAAAAATTGAAAAAATAGACTAGCCGTTGGGTATAATTTTTATTTTTTTACTTTTTGAATTTTTGAATTTTATAAAAATAATAATATTAAAATTGCATCATGTTGACGTCCACCCGCAGGCCCAGCAAGTTGGCCAATGCGCGCTCTCATTGGCTGCGGAATGGGGTGCGTGGCAGGCCAACCCGCCCATTTTCCCTCCGTCTCGCGCCTTCACCCCACCCCACCCCACCTGCAATGCGTCTCGCGTTGGTCCCATCCCGGCAGGACGGGCCATGAAATACCCGTTGCTAATGTTCTTAGCATTGATACACATTAGTTCATGTGCTAATCATGAGAGGATATAATTTAGCTTTCATTTATCTTATGCTAAATATTTGGATACTAAATTGAATCAAAATATAAGTTGGAATGAAAAAATGATGCACAAATTGTATTTTAAGGCTTTTTAGTGTAATTTTGTTTTGAATGGAGCGTAAACTTTAAAATGGATTGCCAGAGTAGAGGTTTACTCAAATTAAAAAGATTTTAAGGGCCTTAAACTAACTAGTTTTTTTATTATTATTATAGAAGACTTAAACTTACTAGTTAGTTTCCAACTTTCCCACTATGCAATTTTTTCAATATATAGATGATTCCCAGTGGATCATTAAATAGTTTTTTAAAGAACCTCTTTGTCCATTCTTATAGTTTACGACCTCCTGATACATACTTATAAACTAATGATTTAGGAATTTTTTATTTTATTAATAATAATTTAGGGATCTAAAAATTCAATCCGTTTTGCCACAAAGATATTCCAGCTTCTAATTACGAGGAAGCAATCAATATTAGATGTAGTGTTCAACTACAGCTATAGAAACATACAAGATTTTCTTTTCAGTTTTATTTTCCACAACAATATATACCATAACATATTGATTTCCGAAATGATTAGCCAATAGTTGTATGGTGCTACATTAAATAATGGATTAATTTTAGACTTGTCGCATTCTTACAGCTATCGTATCTAAACCAAAATATTTTATTAAATAATTTGTTTCATTTTTATATTTTGTGAAACTTTTGAAGGCTTTTATAATTTCAGTATCATGCAACATTTGTATAATATTATTATATCAATTATATAAATTTTAGGGTAAATAAAATTTTGTGACTCAACCTTTAGATCGAATTGTAAAAAAGTATAATCTTTAAAAAAAAACGCACACACACACACCCTTCAAAAAGTTATAAATGTAACATGAAACAAAATTTCTAGCATCGAAATGAGTAGGACCTTCGGAATCTAACATGGATATTTTGGCCAAGTATGCACACTGGCCTCCGAGTGTCTACCTTGTCGTTCTATAGCCGAACCCTAAAATTTCTCTTGTATCATATTTGCAATGTTTTAACATCACGAAATTTCTCTTGTATCATATTTGCAATGTTTTAACATCACGACTTTTTAAGAGATATTTAAAAAATCTATCATATTTGGACTCAAATATCATATCACAAAATATCGGTACTCTTAAATTTAATTTAATAAATTATCATGTTGTTATCACATGATGACATGTCCACACGATTCTTGTCGTGTTCATCATGTTCGGTCAGGTACTTAACAAGATTGATAACACGAAATGCGTGTGCTCTACGTGTTATACACATTTGATAAGGATTGAAAAATGCATTTTCCCATGCCACCTTCAGCTACATTTGATCATAACATGTACTGAACATATCTCTACTGCATCTGCAGAGTAACAAAAATAGTACAACAAATTGGGGAGTCCATTTCCCAAAAGGTTGGAGAAAAGCTGGTAGACTATGCACATACCTATGTGACTGAGCTCGATGTCACAACTTTGGAGACGGGCCTCACATCATTGTGTGCTACAGCATTTGATGTCGAGGACAAAATCAAAGCAGATGCATCGGGGAAAAGGAAGAGAAAACGAGAAGTTGAAGATTGGTTAAAACAAGTTCAGCTAATTCAAACTGATTTTCTTGAACTACAATCAGGTCGATATATCAATAGGCTCTTCAGTGGAGGCCGAGTAGCAAAACTGAATAAACGAGTGGGTGAACTCATTGAGCAAAGCAGACATTTTGGTGAAGTTCTAGTCGATGATTATGATCAGAGGGGGGAGGCGTTTTTAGCAGCTGAAATGTTTGGTGAAGCATTTGAGGAAAATTTGGACATAATTTGGGGGTTGTTAGTGGATGATAAGGTGGAGAGTATTGGAATATACGGGATGGGTGGTGTCGGCAAGACGACTTTGATAAAGCACGTCCACAACCGTCTGCTACAAGAAACTCAAGATTTTGTGGTTTGGGTTACAGTGTCTCAGGTGTTCAGCATAAACAAGTTGCAAGACGAGATAGCTCGTGCTATAGGTCTCAAGCTGTCTGATGAATATGATGCAGACAGAAGAGCAGCTGAATTGAGCAGAGCATTCTCCGCAAGAGAAAGCATTGTGCTCATATTGGATGATGTGTGGGAGAATATCAAACTTGAAAAGGTCGGATATCCACTTGGTAGGGAAGGTTGTCAGTTGGTTATAACAACTAGGTCGTTGAAAGTATGTCATCAATTCGGCTGCAAGAACGTAAACGAAGTGAAAACACTGCATACTGATGAAGCATGGGACTTATTCAAAGAGACACTGGGACACGAGAGCATACCTACTGACGTTGAGGAAATTGCCAGGTGTATGGTCAAGATGTGCGATGGCTTGCCTCTAGGGATCATTACCCTAGCAGGAAGCATGAGGGGCGAGACGGCCATTCATGTCTGGAGAAATGCAATGACAGAACTGAAGAAATCTTTTATGGGGCATGATGACATGGAAGATCAAGTTTATAAAGTGCTCAAATACAGTTTTGATCGATTGTTACCGAATCATCAAGGGAAGAGGAGTGGATACACAAACTTACAGCTGTGTTTTCTGTATTGCGCTTTATATCCCGAAGACTGCAAAATACCAAGAAATGAGTTAGTCAGAAAATTCATTTCGGAGGAGCTGGTTTATACAAGGAAGAGTATGAAGGCTCAATATGACGAGGGTCACTCCATGCTGGACAAGTTAGTGAATATGTGCTTGCTTGAAAGCACTCGCAATCACAAGGATGGAGATAGCGTCAGAATGCATGATCTGATGCGACACATGGCGCTGAAGATTACTGAAGGTAAAACCATGGTAATAGCAGGCGACTGCGGTTTGAAGGAAATCCCCAACGAAGAAGAATGGAGTGAGGATCTTGAGAACTTGTCCTTAATTCAGAACAGCATACAGGTAGTTCCATTTGAAATGTCTCCAAAATGTCCTAAGCTGTCGAGATTGCTTCTTCGTGAGAATCCGTTTAATTATTTGCCAGGATCATTCTTCTCGAGAATGCATGCCCTATGCACTCTTGATCTGTCCAGAACTCGTATACGAGACTTGCCCGATTCTTTATCTGATCTGAAGAGCCTGAAGGCTTTGCTTCTAGGAGGGTGCCAAGAGCTTGCAGCAGTGCCCGACTTGGGAAAACTGAAAGCACTAAGGGAGTTGGACCTTTCGTATAGCGGAATCAGGAACGTGCCTCAAGGAACAGAAAAACTCCTCAATATGAAGCGCTTGTTATTAAATGGAGCAAATTACTTGAGGATGTTACCTGCAGGTGTGTTGACCAATCTCTCAAATCTTCAACTTCTTCTTCTCCCATATCAAGTACAAACACCAGTAGAGGACATTGAGAAGCTGAAACAGTTGGAGGAATTTGCAGGGCCGGTGGAAGATGCACGTGATTTTAGTCGTGTCTTTAGAAGTAGAAGAAGTCGGGCACATGGTACTTTCTACAGCATTCAAGTGAGATTGGTTCATGACGGGTTTTCTAGACGCCGCAATCAAGTGACTTTTCATCTCTGTGAGCTTGAGAAAGGAGATGAGAGCCACGCCACCACGTCAGCACAAGATATCCTCGTATTCCATCACTGCGACGGTCTAAGCAACTGTTTAGCTGATGATATCTCACGAATGGATGATCCAAGATCCCTTAAGTTGTTAAAAGTTTATAATTCAAGAGGAATAGAATGCATGTTCACACATGAGAAGTCAGGATCTCAGTTCTCAAGTTTTGAAAAGATTTTGCTGCAAGACTTACCCGATTTTATGGGTATGATTCACAGGCGGGAAGCAGGGCTTCAGGAAGTGTTTGCATCACCTACATTTGCACCAGCTGCATTTTCTTCTCTGAGATACTTGACACTTTGCAAGTGTAACAAGATGAAGAAGCTGGGGCTGCCCGCATCAGAATTTCCAAAGCTCGAAATAATCTGTGTCCGGAACTGTGATGAGATACAAGAGATAATAGAAACAACAGATGGCACCAGAAGAGGAGAAGCAGTAGCATCCGTTGTCTCTCTTCCCAGGTTGAGACAGTTATACTTGATTCAGTTGCCACGACTGTCAAGCATCTGCAAGGCAAAAATGTTATGCGATTCAGTTAACATAATTCACGTGGAGCAATGCCAAGCATTAAAGAAACTCCCTTTGAATTTCCCAGAGAGCGATAATCATACCCTCCATGAAGGATCACATCATTGTTCACCTCCACCATCTCTCGAAGAAATCTGGATACTTGAAGAAGAGAGAGAATGGTGGGAATCATTGGAGTGGGAGCATCCCATACAGTCCCATCTCATTCAGCCTTTCCTGCGATTTTGGGACTAATGGAAGACAATGTTATTTTAACTTCATTAGGTTCCCTGCAGGCAAGTGTCATTTGGTAATTAATGTATATATATTAGCAAGAAACAACATTGCAAACTCAGCAATTAAACTTTATGCAAATTAGCCTTTCTTTTTCTGTTCTATGTCAATGTTCATTTTCAATATTTAACAGCAAAAATGCTCTTTGAGCTTTCAAAACTGCAGGAGAGCCTTGTTTGGCTTTCTCTACTATTTGCCTTATCAACAGCCTTTCTATCTCTTCCTGATCACTATCTTCAACTTCATCCCTTCTGCTGCACACGAAATTTTTCACCGGAGAATAAAGATCTTCCTTTGTTCGCTGATCAAACACCGTTTCCCGAACCCCACTCAAACCAGAATGCTGACCCATAAGATCATATTTGGCATGATATCCATTCTCAAACCCAGCTTGAAAATCTTCATCATCTGATTCTGAGACCTTTTTGAACACGTCATAGGCCTCATTATAGGCAGCCAGTGCTTCCCCTGATAAATTGATGATGACAGGTTTGTCTACGGACTCATGTACATCTCTAGCATTTGGGCTATCATGGTTTGAAGAGTTTCGTGTTCCAGAGTTTGATAGCTCCTTCCATGGATGGACATGCTCAGGTTCCATGTACTTCATCTTCTTCTGACTATTCTGAAGCGCAATCTCAAGTTCCTTTATGCGTTCTTCTAGTCTTGATTGGATGACTTGATGCAGACGCGAACTCAGCTCTCTAGGAGATACTGGATAGGGGCAAGAACGTGGTGTAGAGCTTCGGCTTCCATCACTATCAGCATGAAAATGGTTGTTGGTGTCGGCAGCTAATGAGCGAGACCTCAACTTGCCCTCATGAAAATCCGGTACCAAGTCTGGATCAAGCTGCAGAGTGCAATATAATCCCCATTACACTGCTGTCATAAAAAACTCCATAGAAATAATCCACTAAAATTCAGTGTTGGCAATTGACTGCATTCAACAAATATTACACAAAAAAGAATATTTTATAGCAGTATACTCCCAAATCCATAAATTTTTAAGTTTACTGATGCGTCACCTACTCATGTGATAGTGGTCTGCAGTGCCCCCAACTTCATAAATTTCATTTCTCCTGTTTATATTTTACTATATTATTGATTTATCGATTTAATCCCCCTGAGCTATTCAACCCCCAATGTTGTATTGCCTAGTTCCGCCTGGCCAGCAGAAGCTCTAAGCATAATATACATATAGAGTCTCTTACTGGTTGTGATTCTGCAGAGTGCAGAGGGAGCATAGTATTCATGAAGGTGTTCAAAACTTTATTCATTCATCAGCTGATGGATCAGTCATGAGCATACACACAGTCTTCTTCATTTAGTTCAAGAGTCAATGATTCATTAAAGCATACAAGAACGAGTAGCAAGCGATTGGATTCTTGCAGCTTGCGGACTAAAATTCAAAGCTACTAGGACTAATATTATTTTTTAATACTATTCTATCAAAAACAACAAGAAGCAAGAAAAAATGTATGTGCTAACCCCTGTTAGATTGCAAAGTTTCCCTTCCAAACTGGAAGAGTTCATGCTTGATTCCAACCTCTGCAGTTCATCTTCAAGTTCTGCTTCGATTTCATATAAAGATTTCTCCTCAGCCTTCTCATGGCAAGATTCTTCACCAAATTTCCCTTCAAGAGATAAAGGATGCACTGTATCACCAATGCAACAATCATTACGCACATCTTTTGATTCGTAATCATCTGCAGCAAGCTCCTTTACAGTTAAGGAATCTTTCATCTCAAGTTCCTCCTGCAGATCTTGGACCAGATTCTCATTCTGCTTCAACAAGCTTTTCATCTTTTCCACTTCTTGTTTGTTTGCCAAGGAAGAAGATACTATGCCCATTGTTAGCCCAAAATAGAAAAGAAGAGCCCTATGGGAGCCTGATAAAGGAGAAGATATTAGGAAATATATTTACAAACATAAACATAGCAAAATGAATGGTGGATTATTTAGTAAAATCAAACACTTCTGGTCAAAGAATGTCCGAGTTACAACTGGTCCCTATTAAGCTACATTCTGCAACTTCATATAGTGAGAGAAAATATGATTCTAGGTTTCTTAAGGAACATGGTCCTACATAATAGAGAATGCAGTAGTTCTTATCACCATAGTGATGAAAAAAATGTTCCTACCTGGTTTTGATCCTTCAAATTAAAACGCATATAAAAATGCTCTATTATTAATTTATTATTATAAATTCAGTAATCAGTATGCAATAAGAAAATGCTTTTACACAGTGAGATTTTAGCTTTTAAATCCATTGATGAATTAGCATTGCCAAGTTTCTGGCTATTAAAAATGTGGTACCCAGATCACCTGTAACGTCTGCTGGTACTGTTAACTTTTATATCTCTTATATAAAAAGTACTTGAGAGATCTTACCAATAAGGATATGTAAAATCTTAATAATGTAAAATCAAGCAAGTTTGAATCCATTCTGTCCTAAAAGAAACCTCATGTCTATCACTAACAGAAATTGAATTCTTGGTTCAATATAGTACCACCTTGTGGATTGTGGTGATCATGACAGGAAGCTTTGCTAGAGTCAATTCTTTCAAAACTGTGCTTCTGTTTTTCTCTAGTTTTAGCTATCTTTCCAAACTCCACAGGTTCAATATTATGCAGTGCTGAAATGCTACACACAGTCGAATTTAATTGTGAGTATCCATCGTTCCGCAACCACCTTTTCCATCCTGCCGTTCCATTTGGTACAGTGAAGGATTCATGCAGTCCTGTGCTGATTATCCTGCTTCCATCAGTGACAAGAAATGGCCTCAAACGTGGTTTCCCCGACGGATGGAGAGCATATTCTTCCCTTTCATCGTGTTCTTCGTACAACTGGGCCATAAGACAACTCTCAAGAGAAGTATGTGGCTTTATGAATTGACTATCAAATCTTCTACTTTTCAGGCTACTTCTCTTTCTTCTAGAACTAAAAGAAAACACTATCTCACTTGAAGAAGGGTGAGGCGACAAATCACTAGTAAAACCTTTACTACTGTCAGAAGGTAATCTACTTTCCCAATCCCCTTGAACATCTTCTACATCCATACACGGAGCTAAAGAACTTGAACTTGTAATGCCGTACCCCATTACCATGTTTTCATCTTCATATCCACTAGTAGAAGTGATTTCAGAAGCAGCTTCACAAACCTTGTCTCCTTCTCTGTTGGACATTTCCTCCCCAAAACTTTTCCTCGACAACACACTGTTAAACGGACCGCTCTTGTCCCCAAGCTTGTGTCTATTACTGGAGGACTGAGCTCTAACACTGCGGTTCGCTGACGACGAATCTACCCATTTATTCTTACCCCTACCGAGATTCTTTAGATGTTGAACTACATAACCAGCACCAGCAGCTGCAGCAACTACCCAAACATCCATATTCAGATTCCCCCAAACAAATAACCTTCTAAACTTAATTCACCATACAAACTCAACCCTAATATTTCAGCATCCTAATCCATCAGCAACAATACAATCCTAAGAAACAAGCTATAAAAAAGTCCCCGAAACAGCTCAATGTAGGTTAAACAAACCACACGCATCAAAATTCATCTCAATTCTCGAAACCAAATCCTCGAACGAATGAACATAATTAATCCAATAACACCACTAACACATCAGCATTCAAGCCAAAGACTAACCATAGCCAGATTTTCACAAATTGGCATCCAACTACACAAAAATCTCGAAATCTATACAGGGAAACACGCCGAAAACATCAAAGAAGAATGAAAAAGTTAAACTGAAGAATCGGCAATCACGAATTAGCTCCTTTGGTACATTGAAACATTGAGACTAGTCCCGCGAAAATCAACCGCCAGAGGGAGAATCTAATGTAAAGCCATAAGCCATATATCTACATAGACAAAAGCAATCAACAGAAACAACTCTTCTCACTGGAGACCTCCATTTCTCTGCCCTTGCTTTCGAGATATTCAACTAGTCACATCCAATTTCTCCCAGTAAACTAGAATAAGAGGGGGAAAGACTGAGTAAATGTGGATTGAACCGAACTTTGACCGGGATTTTGTGAGAAAAGGATAGAGCAACAACAATGGTATTAGTTGCCTAGTTGGTGAGGTAGGAATGCTGTGTGTGTGTGTGTGTGTGTGTGAGAGAGAGAGAGAGATAGAGATAGAGAGAGAGAGAGTGGGCCAAGAAGAAGGAGGAAGTAGGCCACTTGTCTCTGGGCTTTTACTACCTCTCTTTATTTAAATTTTTTATTTTAGTTTTTTGAAGAATTTTCTAGAAAATTATTCAAGAAGGATTACTTTTGTAATATATTTTTGACATTTTACTAAAATGTTTGACCCATAAGAAACTATATTATATATATCGAAAATGTCTATTATGACCCTTGATGGAATTACAGTGAATGCATTTTTTGAAAGGAAAGGGACATACAATTTTGATACGGAATAATAATTTATTACTGATGGTGATGGGATTGGGGGCCAATAATTGTGACGTCAAGGTGAGTGTGACATAAATTAAATTTAATCATAACAAATGATTGATGAATTGAATTGAATCATACACTTCAACCATCCCCATAAATATACCTGTCTATCTCACTAAAACAAGCCCAACCAAATAATATGACCACAAAATTAGATACAAAATGCTTTTTTCTCTTATATTAAATTACAAAATCATCCTTAAAATTAAAAAATAAAGATAATGTCCAAAAAACAGAATTTGTAAAAACAAACTTCATTATTATATATAATAAAAATATATATTATCTCTGTTTAACAACAGGATTGTGTGCAGTCATAAACAGTGCAAGAGCAAATATCCACACCCAAAACTATATTTGAAAAAACAAATCATCTATAGAGGAGAGTAATTTAGACTAGCAATTCTATCTATCACGTTACAAACAGCACACAATCATCTTCATAATTGATGATTGTCCGAACTGGACCTAAATTTCTTCAGTGTGGCTAAAATTACAGACAATTAATTATGCAAAAATAAAACCATGTCAATAGGGAAACTCAGCAGCATATATCTGCCTGAATTATTATAGAATAATGAAAAGAGAAAAATGAAAGAAAATAGAAACGAAGGGTTATTCAACCATGGTTGCAACCTAGTCCAGTGAGTTGATCAAGTCTTTGAAATTGAAGACCAGCCAATCAGCTTTAGCTGCAACCTGCTCTCGGAGTACAACTCCGGCATAGCATATAAACAGGTCAGCCCCACCGGGCTTACGAGCCTGAAACCGTGATTACAGAAGAGACATACAGCGTTACATCAAACATATGATAAAAATATGGAATTATATGATGCATGGCAACTCATCTTTGGTTCATTTCTTTCTTTGCATTGAGGAAAAGAAGCTTGAAATTTTGAGAAAATGCTTAACATAAATAAGGAAAATAATGGTTTAATACCTAAACTATGGACTTTTTAACAGAAATGTCCTGAACTATACATAATAACATTCAATATCCAACTATTGGCATTTTATATCTTAACTATTGACATTTTAACAAAAATGCCGCCAACTATACATAATTACAATTAAATACCTGGATTATCACAAAACTGACAAAAATGGCCCAAAATTGAATTTTTTTTATCACGGAAAGATTACGTGTCTCAGACGATTACATAGATTTTAACACAAATATGAGCTAGCAACAAAGCAATGTCATTCACTTCCTAAATTAAAAATAATAATTAATTCTAACGAGCCATGTAATCTTTTTGTGAGTGGAAGTTAAATCTTGTGGCATTTTTGTTAGCTTACTTATGTATAGTTCGAAACCTTTTTCGTTAGAATCTCAATAGGTTACATAGTTGATCGTAATAATGTATAGTTCGGGGACATTTTTGTAAAAGGGCAATATTTTGGGTATTAAACCGTAATTTTCCCACGTAAATATGAAACAATGAATTGTTTGAGAAATGTAGAGCAAACTGTATTTGGAGAAAAAAGTGTGATGAAGAGAAATAATATTTCTCACCTCAAGATCAGTTGCGCCATCTCCAATCATCACTAAAGAGTTGAAACCCCTAGCCTGAAAATGGAAAGGGAAAGTTTAGACGAGGGTTGAAGAAAGAAGAAAGACGTATTGAAACCAGGTAATGTGTGATTATAGTCTGACCTTCCTAATCTGCTGAACAGCAACAGCTTTCCCTCCACTTCTTGAAGTAGGCTCATTTGGATCAAAACCCGAGAATTCCCCACAGCTTCCAAATAGAAGTTGATTGGCATATATGTTCTTGAGTGGTATCCCAAGGAGTGTAGCAACGGGCTTCAAAATGATTTCATAGTCCATATTTTAGAACTATAAAAAAACTAAATAGAGCTGACTCTTAAAATAAGCAACTTACATTTATCATTTGACGAAATCCTCCAGAGACCAGATAGACAGCCTTGTTCTTTTCATGCAGCTTCTTCACAAGTGCATCAATTCCGGGCGAGAGCCTATATAATAAAAAACAAGTAAGCCCCATTTATTATCAGAGGAAAGGGAAATGAATTGATTTTCACATAATAACGTCTAATAAAAAAATAATCATATAAATACACAATTATATGTACTGTGAGTCTGTGACCACAAAACTCGTTTCTACACTTTGGAAAAGACTACAACCATATCAAGATTCTGAAAACACATCCACCTTATACCTCTTCCTATACAGAAACAAAAAGGAAAGAAGGAAAAAAAATTGCTGTAATGGGGGGTGGTGGATAGTGCTTTGTTGCTATGAAAAGCGCTGCACCAAAGTGCAGCACCGCAGCAAAATAGAGTGGCTTTGCTGCAAGTGTTGGAGAGGGAAAATACAGCAATTTGTTGTTTTTCATTAAATTGATATAGGATTGGAGATGCCAGCAGTTATATTTTCGTTGTTATATTCATATGAAAAAAGAATATTATGCCTATATTGCCATCTATTTTAGACAATGAGTTCTTCAGCAACAATGCTTATTACCAAACATTCACAAATGTAATAACATGTGCAAGATTTGTGAGGGGTACCAACTTAACTCATAAATACATTTGGAGTCAGTTAGTCCAGACTGTTCGTCAAGCATGGCATGAGCAGTCGACAACAGAAGGCATACACATATAGGTGTCTAGATATCTAACATCTCTAAACAAAATAGGACATTGTTGATGAGTCAGTATATCTTCATCAACTTCCATTGCAAGGTGAAACTATTTAGTGCAGACTATTTTAAAATGATTGGAAGCCAATGTTAAAAGAAAGAGTCGGATTACCAACGGCCACATATTATACTGGTCACATGAGATGAGCCGTAACAGACAGATAAGTTCAATAACATATTTCACCTTGACATAAGCTGCAATTTAAGACAAAGCTTGAGAATATTTTCTTTTTCTTTGGGATAACTTCTACCGAGAACTACACAAACACAGTGTGATGTAAAAATTGATGGCACTTTTCATTACCTACTTTAAAATCTATGTACATGTAAACTAATAAAAAGCCTCTAGTCCAGTAAATCTCACAATAGTCCTAAAAGCCATGCAAGAAAGCAGTTACTCCAAGGTATTGAAAGCTTAGGAACTAAAAAACAAGTTTTGTACCTTGGAGGTCTCTTCTCAAGGAACTCCTGCACCCGGGACTGGGATGGGCTAAAAAGAGATAATCTGGCAGCTAATGCTTGCTCAAAAGGAACAGAACCACCCATTGCCCTGTCATAACCAACAATATACAAATTACTTCATTGGAGTCGTAACTTCTTTTGTCAAAATTAAACCAACGAGAATATAATGAAATGAAAGCCACCAAACCTGGCAGTCCATTGAGCAACAGCCTCTCCGGCTCCACAAAACTCTGCCAGCTCATCAATTCCCTCGTCCACACACACAGTACTATCCACATCAAAGCATACAGCATTGGCATTTCTCCACACATCAAGGACCTCTTACACAATAAAACGAAGCAATTAATAACAGCATGTATGTAATGCCAAGTTTTGAGCAGTCGTTTTGGCCCTAAAGCATTTGTGCAGATTCATGTTCCAAATTATTGGTTTTAAAAACATTACTGGAATTGAAACCTATCTGATGCCCTAATTGGATTTTTCATAGTCATATGAACATAAAGCAGATAAAAGATTACTAAAAGCCCAGGTCAAGATGTACCTTTAGAAGGCAATGTGTTGTCAAAACGACCCGTCACTGAGTCCTCCACTGGCTGAACTGAAGCAGCAACTGAGTTAAAAGATTTTGGGCTTCCCATTACCCCAGTAGGAGAAACCAGCACTTTCCTTGTAACTCTTGGAGCCAATAAAGGAACATGGATTGGGTTGTTTTTCAAACTACAGAGAGAGCGAACCGGAGTCAATTTGATCTGAGCACACATCAAGCTCTCCATCAAAAGTATCTGTCTTAAAAATATCAGAAATGAGCGCACACACCACCAAAAATATATATATATATATTTAGCGTGTCATATTATTAAGACAGTCTGAAACATCTTTTTCCGAATCCAATCAACATACACAGACTTCATGCTCAATAAACCAAACAACTAAGAAACAAATGTAAACGATTTCATAAAACGAGGGTGGGATGCTACATTGGAAATGTTCTGGATAGCTCAGCTCCATGCCTAATTTTATTTTTATAAAATCATCAAGTTACTCGCATAAGTCCCTTTCATCAAACCAAATCGCATGAAAAAATGGCTTTTCGAAATCTCAAACTCTAAGTTCTAATTATAAAAATTAGAAAACACATTCCCCTTCAATGATTTTTACGCCTCTGACGTTATTTCATGAACGAGGAGTTATAAACACAATTCAGTAAAAAAAAAAAAAGCGTTGAGACAGCACATAAGCTTTTCCCATGGGCTACACGAAAAAAGGAATACATATTATTTTTCATGCAAACCTCCATTGCTAATAAAAATAATAACTAAGTGAAAAGGAATCAAACTTATGAGGAAAAAACGCTTAATGCGGCGGAGCTAAGACTCAAACGCATCCTACATATTCTGAGCTCGCAGTTGCTAAACAAAAAGCTCACTCTATAACCTCAAACCAATTATGCCTTAAATTGTATTCACAACCCAGAAAAAATTTCAAATCTGTTATTCGATAAGGAAGAAGCACAAGAACCCGATTGAAGAAATAACTGAGAATCCCAACGAATAATAACAAGATTGAGGAAACAGAAATTACCCTTTCTCTTTCGTTGGAAATGTAGATCTCTTGCAGTGGAAGAGGGAGAGAGACAGTGAATGGAAATATAGGATCTTTGCGCTTGCACGGTTGCACCTACTGCGCTTGCAATTTGGAATTTATGATGCAACTGCAGCCCCACCAACCGTATGGGTCCTCTTTTTCATTTTTTATTTTTTTTTTAAAATACCAACATTTCCATTTTTGAAGACAAGGAAGGAAGAGTGAATGAGAGAATAATTAACGGCAAATAGTTGTTCTTCAAAAATAAACGGCGCACAACGGCACAAGTAACCGCAAAATTTTACTGTACAAAAATAAAATAAAATAATAATAACAACGATGGAATTATTCATCGTTAATTTGACGGCGTAAGTGAACTCCTGTTGCCTAGAGTTGTATCCAACCAAGTGACAAGTGTTTAATTTGTTGCATTGAGCATTCAAATTAAATTTGTTGGATTAATCCCACATATTTATAATTAGCAACTTCATGTGGGCCTTCTAAACAACTTTATATGCAATTGAAGGCAAATAAAAGATATAAAAACCTTATTTTCAAGGGAAACTTTACCCATTCTTCAATAAAGATAGGATCCAGAACTTGTTGAATATAATAAGTACATATTCCAAAAGCATATTTGTAATTTATTTGTATTTTTTATTATAAATAATTATTACTTTGAGTTAAGATCCCTCAACAGTCGATGACAGGCCACATGTTTTGGCAAGAAAGGAAAGAACCACACCACTACAAATAATACTGACGGTCAAAATTCAGAAACAAGCGAGACATATTTTGAGACGCAGATGAAATGCTTGCATGTCCATAAAGATTCTTAACAAGAAAACATTCAAATTATCATTGAAAGAAATAAGACTCATTCCATTTATTTTACTGGAACTCAGTGGAGATCGTCCAAACTTGATCCATTCTCAAGAACACTTTCCTAGTACAGTAGATTGATTACGAGCAGATCTCTCACAGTTGAAAGTACAAACCAGTATCCCTTGCATGAAGGTAGCCAGGGGGATTATTTAGGTACCCGCAAACCTCAAATAGAGTGTCGCCAAAAGTGCAAAACAAGAAATATTATTTCGTCAATGTCTGACTAGAAGCGACTGAAGCCTTTGTTGAATTAGCCCTCCAATGCTGATGCTCCAGATATAATCTCTATCAATTCTGTAGTGATAGTTGCTTGACGAGTTCTGGTTGTAGACAAAAAGAGCAATTAGATTGGTCAACGGAGATTTAATTACTTTATAACAGTACAATGACTGAAACAGTGTTAGGGAATTTTAGCTAGCATAGTTTCGGTGCATAAATAAATCAATCAGCAATGTCCTCATGGACTCGGTACTTGTAATAATGCAAAGAGATATGCATGAAACCTGTTATAAGTAAGCGTGAGGCGGTCAAGCATTTCTCCTGCATTTCTACTGGAGCTGTCCATTGCAGACATTCTAGCTCCCTGCTCACTGCAAGCATTTTCTAAGACAGCATTGAACATAACCTGAAGGACATTAAGAGTTTTAATATCAGGTCTAAAGTAGAAATCAGTCCTAGCCTTATTGTATCCAACCCAGTAATAAGATATGGAATCATCAATCAAAAAGATAAAACATACACAAGAGAACTGGAACTCTGTCAGATTCTGAAGAATTTCTGACTTCGTTTCAGCACCTTCAACTTCATAAGAATCCAATTCGCCAAGTTGTCCCCCAGCTTCAGATTCTCTCTCCACAATCTATATCATCATCGGACGGAATTAGCATGCAGCATATATATGCTTTCATGAAATGAGTTGTGTCGTCGAATTCAGTTGACACAATAACTTACCTCAGGAGATAATACAGTGGATATTGATGGAATAAATGAGACAACTGATTGGAACTTATTGTACACAATCCTTAATGCATCATATTCTACATTCTTTAAGATGTCATCAGCAAGCACAGC
>JAYDZE010088937.1:887-24603 GCA_034509125.1 Monilaria moniliformis
CCCCCCCCCCCCCCCCCCCCCCCCCCCCCCCCCCCCCATTTAAGAAAAGAAAAACACAATCATTTCTAACAAAAAGAAAAAGATATGAACATATTTATATATCTGTTCGTAGATCCACTACAAAAAAGGTTAAATACCGAGAACTATTAATTAGTGGTCACCTTTCGAACACTCACCTAGGACATGTCCATATTAGTTAGTATTTAGCGAGCAAAAAAAATTCAGTTGGAAGAGGGAAAAATTCCGAGATATTAACGAGCACGCAAGTGCTCGGTAAATGTCGTATTTTGCGCGCACTTTTCGAGCAGAACGCGCAAAAATAAATTCGGCAAAAAAATTGCGACAATATAGCGAGCACTCTAGTGCTCACTAAATGCACACAACAATAGAGTGCTTGGTAATATAAACACGAGAAAAAATTGTGACAACTTATTGAGCACTTCGGTACTCGCTAAACTCACCGAGCACTAAAGTGCTCGGTAATATAGACGTGGGAAAATCTCTGCATTTTTTTTTGTCGAAAAAATGGCCCCTGAGTGAAAGGAAAAATTAGTTATTACCGAGCACAAGCAGTGCTTGGTAACATTTTATATATATATCCCATCTAGTTGATTCAAATACAGATGGTCGAGATTTAATAAAATCGCATATCATCATAGCTTCATTGTAATACCATTACATGAGTGTATTTGTTAACAATAATTACCTAGATTTAGGAAGCACATTTTGCTATGGTAAGTGACGAGATTTTGTGGGCAAGGTTTAGGATGAGATTTACGTGTCCAACGTGTAGTAATCAGCATGGTGTTACATGTAAACCTAACAATTTGTCCTCTCTCTATTTACACACCTTAAACAAAAGCTCCTAAAATTTCATGTCATCCACAAGTATGACATCTTTATCAAGACGGAGGAAATACTATATAGACTGAGTGAGTGAGTAAGTAAGTACAATATAATTAACGATGAAACTCAGCTCGATTTGTAAAATCGACCTTAAATCATTATTCAAATCACCTCTAAAACAGAGAAAAACAAAAAAGTAAACAATAAACTATATTATTCACTTTAGCATTTGTCACTTGGCTACGAGCAAGTGAATCTAAAACCCGAGGCTAATTATTCTCCCTCCCCAATACATTCTTGTGTTTCCAATCAGAGTTAATTCATTAAAATATTAAAATTTATGTAACATGTATTCTAATTTTCTCTTTTATCCCTAACTTCTATAAATTAAATACTATATATTACTTTGAAATTACTCTATATATGTTAAATTCAATCAACAATTCTTTTTACTTTTTTTCCAAGTCTATATATTTGGTTCCAAAATCGTTTTAGTATATCAAAGTTAATTATTATATATATTATTAAATAATTGCTTCAACTAATCTTTAGTTAACTATTACTTATTCAATGATAGTATTTCCTAATGCCTTTTTAGTTATTATTACTATTTCATTAAATCAGTCAATAGTTCCGAGTTATGGTACATCCAACATAGTTGAATCTGGTATACTAATTACTTTTTACCACGAAGTGAAATGGCAAGTCATTGTAAGCAATTAATCGACAAAATGTAGTTTACAAGGCAAAGATTGAAAATTGCAAGAACGACAATACGTAGGAGTCATGATTAATTTCATCAAATCAACTCCCAAAAACTTTTTGATTTTTTTTCAAATTTATCTTTAATCTTTACTAAATTGATGTTTCGAAAATCGAAAAGTCAGAAATTGGAAAAATTCAATTTCTACCAATATTTTTTTCTGCTACTGCAAATAACAATATCCAAATAATAATCCGACTTTGTACAAATCTTCATTTTAAGGGAATGTCACTCCTATATAATCGACGACGTAAAACACTATAACTTTGTTTGTGAAATAAAACTTTAATACGAAATACAATTGAGATATTAATTGTCTTGAATAATTAAACAAGCTGCATTGAGAATGACATGCCTACTGCAGAACATATGATAAAATATTACAGAAATAGCCCAGCATGGAATCCTAGGGTTTGAAATAATTCTACTTCAAAATATATTTTTATCCCAACTAGGACGTCATGCTAATATGGAATATATGCCCAATTAAAACTTGTAATTGCTATCACGATTGATTCTTATATTTTAATTACATTTACACTATATATAACTGTTAATATGATACATTGATAATTTATATTTTAATCAAATATAACTATAATTTTGAAAAAAAAGTATTCCTTTTTGGGACGTTTCAACATAATAGAGTCCTTTCTATTATTGACAAATATTAGTATCTTAATTAAAGATCCTTTATTAAAATTAACAAATAAAATTAAACAATAAAATAAGAAACCCACCCCCATTCCCTATCCGAGATAGCGTGGAGTCATGCACCATCTCAGATTTATCTCCTGTGTACTTCCCGTGGAAGATGTGTGGCGAGACACTTGGGATGAGGCGGTGGATGAGTCCACAAAATCCTCTGATGAGGCTTGAACAGAACCAGTACCTTTGGTGAGATTTTTCTTATGATTTTGAACCCTGTGTTGGTGTTTGCATTCTATTTTATATACAGAGATATCGGATTTATTGGCTGACTGTGATATTGTTGATTTGCATTATGTTGGTTGTTTGTTGGATTATGTATTGACTCTTTAATGTTGTTTGGAGATGGTTGTTATGATGGCTGAAATGATAAAAAAAAACCATATGATCTGTTGTTGATTTGCAATATGTTGGTTGTTTGCATGTTCAATTCTATTGTTGGTTTGTATTTTGTTGGCTTCTGTGGATATGAATTGGGGGACAAATTCCGAAAGTGTCTATGTTGAGGTCCCTAAATCCTCTTATGAGTCTTGATATATTGGATTATGTTGTGTCTTGGATTTCGTTATTTGATTCTATTGTTGGATTATGTTGTTTGATTCTGTTGTTGTTGAACTCTATTGTTTGATTTTTGTGCAGGTTAATCTATAAGCATTGTGTGATACTGAGAAATCATAAAATGCGTATAATGATTAGTGCAATAAGTTTCATTCACAGTTTCACACAGTTCCATCTCTAAATCACGAACATATAAATCTGAGTAGTCTTGTTCTAATTGAGAAGTCTGAGTTATAACAAAAGTCATAATAGTACGAACACACGAATTCATATATTCGTGATCTAGAGTAGGACTTTGCGAAATTATTTTTGAAAAATGGATTGCAATAATTTTTATACGTGTCTTGTTGATTTTGTAATAACGGTTGGCTGCTCTCACTTTATATTTCTTATTCATGGATGCAGAAAGAATTCGGCTGAGTATTTTGTTAATGCAACAAGAAGGGATGAAGACTTTGTGTCCTTTTGTTGATTCATTAGGTTCAAGTATTTAGATTGGGCATCTCCTATTCTTGATGTCATGTAATGTACTGGTTCCATTTTGTCTTTTAATGAGAGAATCAATTCTTATTTTTCATTTCATTAAGTTTGAGGCATCAACAATAAAAAAAAATCTATTTACGTATAGTAGGCTTCTTGTGGTGTTGGTTCATCTCAGTTCATTTTTGCCTTACTAAAATTCATCACTTAAAACTTTACTTATAATAGGCTTATTAAAATCCATCACCTAAAATTTATCATAGCTGCAACAACCATAATATAAAATATAAAGTAAAAAAGCTGTAAAAATAAATTGTGTATAAAATAAAAAAGTAAAATCTGAATATTAAATATTGAATAAAAAAACTGAATATCAAATTAAAAAACATGTATAATATAATGTATTTACAAAATAAATCAAAATTAAAATTAACACATCAATTCACTTTATCTACTTTATTACCAAATCCATTTAACACATTAAACATCTATTTCTTAATTTCCATGCTGAAAAGAAATTTCTCCATTAACAAGAAATTGATGGAGTACATGTCAAATATGGTTATTTGACAGGGAAGAAGAATAAAAGTAGATTACATGAAGGCACCTACACCAAACCAAATCAAATCAAACCAAACATATATGTCATAATTCAAGAATATATAAACATAACTGCGTACACAAAAAATATTAAAAATTTATGTAATAAACAATTTAACAGTAGCCCAGGTGAAATACTGCTCAAGGTGAAATAAAGAGTGTGTATTTTTTGGAACAATAATTTACAATATTTTCACATTACACTTGATACTAGTAAAATGTAAAACAGAAAAACATAAGAGAGTATGGCTTCAGCTGGCGTGAGAGCCTCATTAACTCTTACACCGTTCATTTCTCGTGATTCTTTCACTTACATTTGCCACATCAAAACAGCATCTTCGTTTTGCACTCACACACACACACACACACACACACACACACACACACACACACACACTCACACTCTTCTCTTTCTCTCTCTCTCTCTCTCATCAAACACACACACACACGCAACACTTTGACAGAGAACAAAACACCTGACCCGTGAAAGTAATTACCCCAAACATTGTACAATTCCCTCTTTCGTCATCTGCTGACCCTAGCCATCCGACACTCTAAAAACGCTTTAAAAATTCTCCCCTCTTTTCAGCAAAGTTTGCTGCTTTTTTTTCGCCAAGTGCTTATACTTTGAAAAGCTACAATCTCATGTATGTTTTTGTGTCTGGTTCCAATCAACAAACCTTGAAGCTCACATCTTACTCCTCCTCCTAACCAAAATCTCCTAACTTTTTCTATTTCCCCACAAAAGATTTGCTGTTGTTGCTCCTCCTATTTTGGGCCAAGAATTTGTTTTTCTTCATTTTTAAGAACTTTTAGAAAAGGTGTGGCGTTGTCTAAGTTCAATGCCTTTCTTGCTTCAACTTTTGATGTTGTCTGAAGACTTTGAACAACTATAACCTCTTAGTTTGTTAGCAAAGATTTGCAGAAATTCATACAACCCCTCAAAAAAAGATGCAAATTTGGAGTTTGTTGAGTGTTTTGCTGCTTGGGTTGCTCTCAAAATCTCAGCTTGTGATTGCTCAGCCCCTGCAAAATGACAAGTTGACATTGTTAGCAGTTGCGAAGGAACTCAGGTTATCTGAATGGGATGGAAATGTTACAGATTTCTGCACTTGGTCCTTCATTTCTTGCAGCTCAAAAAAAGCATTTGTGGAGAAGCTTGATCTTTCTAATCATGGGCTGCAAGGTAACCTCTCCCTAATCTCTGGCCTCAAATCACTGAAATGGCTTGATCTCTCACGCAACAATTTTCACGGCACCATTCCATCTGTTCTTGGAAACCTAGTCAAGCTCCAGTATCTTGATTTGTCGTTCAATAACTTTGTTGGATTGATTCCTCCTGATTTGGGCAGTCTTAGGAATCTTAGAGCATTGAATCTTTCAAATAATATGTTGGTGGGAGTGATTCCTGATGAGCTTAATACATTGGTTAAGTTACAAGATTTACAGATGTATACAAACAGATTGAATGGCTCAATCCCATTTTGGTTGGGGAATTTGACCAGTTTGAGAGTTTTCACTGCTTATGAAAATGAGTTGAGTGGTGTGATTCCTCCTAAGTTAGGCTCTGTTTCTCAACTTAAGCTGTTGAACATTCATTCGAACCTGTTGGAGGGTTCAATACCCGAGGCCGTTTTCGTTATGGGGAAGCTTGAAACTCTGGTTCTCACACAGAACAGACTGAGTGGGAGTGTGCCTGCATCAGTTGGGAAATGCAGAGAGCTTTCTAGTATTAGGATTGGTAATAACATGTTGATTGGTGGGATTCCTAGAGAAATAGGTAATGTAAGTGGACTTACTTATTTTGAAGCTGACAACAATAATCTCTCAGGTGAGATTGTGGCAGATTTCTCAAGATGTTTGAATCTCACTCTTTTGAATCTGGCCTCAAATGGATTCACAGGAACCATTCCTGCTGAGTTTGGGTTGCTTGGTAATCTGCAGGAGTTGATTCTTTCAGGGAACAGTCTGTTTGGAGAGATTCCCACGTCGATTCTTGGAGGCAAGAATCTGAACAAGCTGGATTTGAGCAGTAATAGGTTCAATGGCACCATGCCTAAAGGCATATGCGGTGCATTGAGGCTGCAGTTCTTGTTGTTGGGGCAGAACTCGATTGGGGGGGAGATACCGCGTGAGATTGGGGAATGTGGGAAATTGCTCGAGTTGCAGTTAGGTAGTAACTATCTGACTGGAAGCATTCCTGCTGAGATTGGTCATATCAAGAACTTGCAGATTGCACTAAATCTGAGTTCAAACCATCTCCACGGGCAGCTCCCTGCAGAGCTCGGGCGCCTTGACAAGCTCGTTTCTTTAGATGTTTCGAGCAATCAGCTCAGTGGAAGCATCCCGGCTGCTTTGAAAGGGATGATGAGCTTGATTGAGGTTAATTTCTCAGATAACCAATTCAGTGGCCCTATCCCGGCCTTCACACCGTTCCAAAAGAGCTTGAATTCAAGCTTCATTGGAAACAAGGGGCTGTGTGGAGAGCCCTTGAGCGTTTCATGTGTAGGTTTGGGTGATTCTGCTCAAGATTCTTACCATCATAAGGTTTCCTACAGGGTCGTACTAGCTGTTATTGGCTCCGGTTTGGTGGTTTTCGCCTCTGTGACTGCTGTTGTCTTGCTGTTCATAATGAGGGAGAGGGTCGAGAAAGCTGCCAAGCATGAGGGAGCCGCGGAGGAGGAGATCAGCAGCAGTAAGCCGGTGATAGCAGCTGGGGACGTGTTTGTGGAGAATCTCCGGCAGGCTATAGACTTTGAGGCCGTGGCCAGAGCCACCACAAAGGACTCGAACAAGCTCAGCACAGGCACGTTCAGCACCATCTACAGAGCAGAGATGCCTTCTGGGATGGTCCTGTCGGTTAGGAAGCTTAAATCAATGGACAAAACCATGATCCATTACAGAAACAAGATGATCAGAGAAGTCGACAAACTGAGCAAGCTCCACCACGACAACTTGATTAGGCCAATCGGGTTCATTGTGTTCGATGATGCCTTGCTCTTGCTGCAGCAGCATTTCCCCAATGGTACATTGACTCAGTTCCTGCATGACTCCGAGAAGGAAAATGATCACAAACCTAGCTGGCCCACAAGGCTCTCCGTTGCCATCGGGGTGGCTGAAGGGCTCGCCTTCCTCCACAGCGTGGCCATCATCCACCTCGACATCTCTTCAGGGAACGTGTTTCTAGACTCCAACCTCAACCCACTTGTGGGCGAAGTTGAGATCTCGAAGCTTCTGGATCCTTCTAGAGGGACAGCAAGCATCAGTGCTGTTGCTGGTTCCTTTGGTTATATACCTCCAGGTATATATATACACTTCATTTTGTGAAAACTAATTCGTCATTCTCTCTCTCTCTCTCTCTCTCTCTCTCTCTCTCATGTTTTGTATGGACTTGTAACAGAGTATGCATACACAATGCAAGTCACAGCACCTGGCAACGTGTACAGCTACGGGGTCGTCTTGCTCGAGCTTCTCACTACTCGACTCCCAGTAGACGAGGGGTTTGGCGAGGGCGTTGATCTGGTGAGGTGGGTGCACGCCGCACCCGCAAGAGGAGAGACCCCGGAGCAAATTCTTGATACAGAGCTCAGCACAGTGTCGTTTGCTTGGAGGAGAGAGATGCTCGCTGCTCTCAGAGTAGCGTTGCTCTGCACCGACACCACCCCGGCCAAACGGCCCAAGATGAAGAAGGTGGTGGAGATGCTGCAGGAGATCACACACAACTGAGCAGATTTCACTGCTCAGATCAGGTGAGTGACACCGGTGTGGGCCCTCAATTTCTTGAAAACGGTCACCGCTTCCATGGTAGAGACGATGGAAGATGTACCTCTCTAGGTGGAAATGGCTGGAGAGGAAATGTATATGACTGGGAAGAATTCCAGTGAATCAGTGTTTAAGCACTGTATTTTTTGTCTTGTATGGCCTTAATCAGTTGAAAGGGTGTAAGATTCTGAAGATAACTATTGTGAAAGATGGTTCTCTTCTTTTGCATGATGTCTGAATTCACAACTCTTATAAGATACACATATAAATTGCACCTTAACATGAACACATTGCTATCATTTCTTCCATATTAAACATGAATCCATTCTCACTGAAGAAACATAATTCCCACAACACTTATTACTTGATGCTTGTGCAATGCAACATGGAATAAGGAATGAAACAGCAAATGCAAAGGCCAAGAGAGGCAAGAATATTTTCTATAGCAAGGGAAAAACAAGCGAAAGAAATGGAGCATTCCTTATTCATCAATGCTGGCCTTGACGATGAAATTCTGGCGGCTGATGGGGTTCATGATCACCGGGGGGCCAGCAGTGCGCGGCCACGCCTGCATTTTCCTGTCGGTCTCCCGCGCCCATTCTTTGTTGGTGATAGTGCTAGGAGTAGAACCTACCCAAAAATGCCACATCTGAATTGTTGGTAGAAATCCAAATCCAATGACATTCAAATGGAAGTGAATAAGATTCATACCTCCAAAGATTTTCACGTCAGAAACCAAATTATCACAAAAATATGCGATAGCAAGAGATCCAAATCCAGCACCAATGATGTATTTAGCTGACATTTTTTGTGAAAAAGCTGCACAAATTCAAGCCAAGCACATATCATTCATATATATATTCTGGATGTTATTATAAAATCATCAAATTTCACCACCGAATCTTTCAGCAAACCTACATTCCAATTCCAAATAATATATAAACGCATGCGATGGTTCTCACACAATAACCATGGCAACTCAATGTGCATGAAAAAACTGATAATCTCTCAAAAGAGTGATCCAGAAACAAATTACCGTAAAAATACCAACCGCGGTTCAGAAATTGAGAAATGGAAACAGTCGAAACTCGATGTCAATATATAAACAAGGAAAAAAGGTGACGGCAAATGCACGAATAGAGCGAGAGAGAGAGAGAGAGCTCTTACTTTATGAATCAGTCTACGTCGAATGCGAAAATGATGGAGGCTTCGTGTTCGAGAATGAAAATGGTGATTTACAGAAGCAATAAAATCGTAGGTTTAATATTTACAATCTAAAGTCTATAATCGCCTGCGTGTGTTTGTTCTAAATTTTTCTTTCCTATAATAAGTATATTTAATTATTTATATCAAAATATATTTTTTACTTTTGTCTCGGATTTCATTATACTAATAGCATGTTCTAAGTTTCTAATTTAATTTTTTCTATAATTACTTTATTTATTTTTAAATTTTTGTTATCCGCATGATGATCTCTCTTTTGGCTAGTTATAGAGATGTCAATTTAGCCCGAAACCCATGGGTTGGTTCGATTAACCCGACAACCTAACAGGATTAGGGTTGAAAAATCACAACCCGAAAAAAAACTCAACCCGAATGACAATAAACCGAATAGCCCGCAACCTGATAGGGTTGGCCCGAAGATAACCCGAACCCATAGGGTCAACTCGAAAATTAGGGAGTTCTCGTTATTTAATTTTTAAACTTAATTAATTTATTATTTTTTCAACTTTTAAAAATTAGTATAATAAGATTTTTTTCGAATGTATGTGAAAAAATGCATTTTGATTCAATATTTAAAAGTTATGTTCATCATTTCACTTTTCTATATTTTACTATAACATTTAATATAAAACGTTTAGATTTAAAAATTAAAAAAATGATAATCTATTAAGAAAAATATATTTTCTTACTTCTCTAAATGCTATATATTAGTTTTGAGTTGAAATGACATTCATTTATTGATGTATTTCTTTGTTACAAATATACAATTATCAAAATTAATATATTAATTATAAAAATTATAAATTTTTTTGAATCCGATTGGCCCGACGGGTTAGCCCGAAACCCAAAGGGATAGGATATTAAATTTATGACCCGACAAAATTTGCAACCCGAATAGCCCGCACCGGATAGCCCGACAACCCGAGCAGATTGACCTGATTGACATCGCTACCCAGTTATTTATTGTATTATTCCATAATTAGTTTCATAAAATCTTGATGAAAGCATTTAAAATGAGGACCAAAATTCAAACACAGGATCATCTTCCATTGCCACAAACACTCTTTTACAGACATTTCCACCCGACACAGAAAGAGGAACACAAACATACACGTTCCTCATACAATCAATACAAAAACGATGACGGATAAATAAAATCGAACAGACATTTTGGACACCGACATCGATCTTATTCTACGCTAGCTCTACAAAAATCCCTCACACCTACGAGAGGATATAACATCATGAATCTGTATAGACCCCCCCGGTTCAGTACTACACGATTTTTTTTTAATTTCTTTTTTATTTTTTAACGAACAAGAACAAAAAGAGGAGAAAGAATCAAAGAATCTGGGTTTGAAACATAGGGGGCGAAAAAACGGCGCCAAAAACCAATGCTGCTGTTTCTACTGCTAGCACCGAAGACTCGTGAACGTGTGGACTTGCCTGTCGTGGATGATCATACTGTTGTGGTGACCAGACGAGGACCCTGTGGATAACCGATCAGCATCCAGCTGCCTTCAAAAAGTTGTCAAACGGGCTTGCTGACGGCAGCCTGAACTCGTTTTGAGCTTCGGTTGTGCACGGCCCTGGAGCCCCGGTGCTTGGCACGACTGGAAGCCTGCGATCATTGTCGTCCAAGAACGGGTTTCCAGCCTGCCGCGAGACAAGGAAGGAAAGTCGTCAGATTAAACGCAAGGGGAGTCTTGCATTAGACAGTCTAATCTCGTCAAACAACAATATTACAAATATGCCACTGTGTGACAGATAGACAGACAGTCTGATATCAGTTTTTGAGGCAAACATGATGGTAGGCCGAGAGACATGAATATCATGCAATGCGAATGAAATACACCTCAAAAACTTCATTAAGGATAAGTACCTTGTGCTGATTGCCAACTTGTGGCGCCGTCGTCTTGCTCTCTCCTTGTGCGGCTATCGCCATCAGAGGCCCGGGTTTGTGATGCGCGCTGATCAGATTAGACATCTTCTGTTGCTTTCCCATCAGAAGCGTCTCACAGTGGTTGGCCGTTTCCTTGTACGAGGCGTCATGGGCCGTGCAGACGGACATTCTGCCTACGTTTGTTGCTGTCTCCAGAACCTGGCAATCGCGGTAAATTTCGAGTTTAAGCGAAAAATCGTAAAATCCGAGACATTTCTTTTTCAGGGATACTTACAGATAGCAGAAGCTGATCAACGCTGAGGAGATTAGGATTTTGAACAGCCAACTGCATGTTCTGTTTTCCGGCTCCAACCGGCTCTGGGAAAGCATCGTCATCCGTAACGAATATTGAGGCCGCCTGCAAAATGGCGAAGATATAACATACGATCTCGATAAACGAATATTGTAGCATCGACTAAACTAAATGTACCTTGTCAAAGGATTTATCACCACTCAAGCTAGACTTATGCATGTGCCTTCCTTCCGCGGAATCACCGAGCCACGAACCTTTAAGGGTGCCCAAGTCTTCGGGCACGAATTCTTTGAGCAGTTGCTCCCTTGTGGAGGAAACTTCCGACTGCACATAATAGTGTTGAGACTGTAACTATGAGAAACGGTATCCATAGTGAGCACGCTACACCTAAAAACAACGGAATATAGACTTACTTCTGGTAGGTTATCCAAACTCTTAACAATTAGGGAAGTGAGAGACGCGGTTGTCTGTTCGTCATAGATTTTTGTTTCGGAAAGACATTTCAGAGCTGAACTGTCGTCTTCTTGGGAACCATACACGATGTTTCTGGTTTCACTAGTCTGCAGCTTTGAGTCGTCTACCAAAGACAAGAATGGATCGATCTGAAACGTACGGGAAAGAGAAAAACGAGTGTACAGTTAGCATCTACTAAGATGACTTTTACAATATCAGATACACAACTTCTCATTAACCAAATAATGAGAGATGAGAAACATACCACTTTACTTGTGAGAGTAGATTTGACGCGAGCGGCTACAGGAATAATGCCGTAAGCCTTCGATGCAAAGAATATCATTGAAGTTGCCAGCACGAAGAGGGACCTGCGACGTGATGGCGGCAGTACTCCTGAAAACAGCGTTGCAGATGTTATGGGAGAAGTTCTATTAAGATTGATATAACTTGCGATACCAAACGTGCTAACAAGTCTGAAACAATCAATTTGGAAAGAATTCTCTTGTGCACCAAAACTTGTGTAAGACCGTCAAACATCCGGATTCAAGCTCACATCCAATGACAATTTTCTAATTTTGTTGTATCTTTTTAGTGTTCGGATCAGAATCATGACCTATCAAACCGTCTTACACATTATGCGACTAATTTGATATGCTCAAGTTACCTTCTGCTGCAAGAGAAACATCCCTTAACGAAAACGCCATCTGGAAACTTCGAACAAGTGCGTCGCGATAGGAGGTCTGAGCCAAACGAAGCATTGTTAGACAGAGTCAAAACGAATTATGGAGATCAATTAGGTACTTTATGGTAAATTACTGAACCCAAAATTACCTTGGCTCGAGAAAACAGCAGCATCAAGCTGTAAGTGTGAGCTAAAGCTACATAATCCTCAGGCAAGTTATCAGGAGCAACAGATTGTGCCCAAATAGACGAAAGCAGCAGGTTTATTTGGTGGCTGCTGAGTCTAAGTGGAACGACATCCTGAAATTGAATTCAACAAATGGGGCACATTAATGAGACGGTCTAGTATGTCTGTCGAGTTATGCAAGAGAGAGAAACAGCTTAGAGGCGAACCATTTGTTTGCTAGAGTTGGTTGTGGCATCAGCGTCTGTGGCCGGTGGTCTGAAGCTCTGTGCCCGGCTGTAACTTGACTTGATTCTGTTTAATACGCCACCGGTGTTGTTTCCCTGTCCGACATCACCCGAAGGCTTGTCTTTGTTCAGCTCAGAGGGAGGCTGAACCCTCTGATGTTTCATCTTATCGAACAGCGCAGCCGATGATGAAAACACTGAAACAGTTCTCGAGAGCGTTCTTGGATAGAGGACGTTCTTCTTCGAGTCAGACACAGCATGATCTGATTGTGGGGCGATCGAAGACGGCACAAGCACAACCGAGAAGATCTGGTGAGCTCCGATGCTCGTGTCGTGATCCGGATGGAGCATGGCCGGAAGTAGTTGGTGAAACAACGCGTCCGGGAACGCCTAATGACAGAAACAAAATCCTTCACTTAGAAAACTTACTCAGAGAGAGATAGAGAGGCAGAGATCATTCATCTTAAACAAAGTCTTGCCTTGTTTTGATAAGATAAGTTAGGCAAAGAAGCGATAATTTGAGCCGTGCGATAGACAGCCGAAATAGTCGTTCTGGCGATAACATTGATGCTGGGTATGTTCTCCAACATACTAGCCATTACATCAAGGATCAGACCTGCATCTCCCACCTGCTCATAGACAGCGAAATGAATATTAGAAAACGAAGTTAAACTGAAACGATAATCAGATGCTAATGGCAGGGCATCGACTGGACAAGAGTCGGGTCACCTTTGATGATAATTCGATAAGACATTCATCCACTGCTTCATGGAATTTCCTGTTCCACTTAACCAAATCTTCACCAAGATTTGCATCATCGAGCCTATTATGTATGCTCTTACGCAAATGCCTCATGATATCGCTCACGGCACTGACTATAGCAACTGAGGACTGGACCTTTGACATACGAGCAAGGACAGTGGCGACCTGAACAATGTCGAGCTGCTTCTCTGGTTGCTTAAGGACATTTTTGTGATCGAGATGCTTGACTAGTATCGACAGCAAAAAGTGTGTGTTTTGCCCTGCACAATCAACGGTAGCAAGTATGATCATTGGTCTGAATCAACACGCTGGAAATTTATCCAAAGAAAACCAAGGGTGGTATCAGACCAGAATCGTCCATCAAGAACTGCACGTCTTTGAGTACAGGTAAAGCGATCCCTTCTTTGATCGGCCACATATTTCCATTATCAAAGTAACGGAACAAGGATTCCATAACCCGGCGCAAGGTTGTCGCCTCTTTCCCAAGTCTTGCCATGTTGTGCAGGCAAACCCGAGACCAAAAGCATGGGTTGTTGGAGTCCTCCCTGGAAGCAAACCAATACATTTTACACATGCAATCACTATTAAAATCGGATGCTAAAGAAAGTGAAAAATCGAGCCAAGAAATTACTCTGCCACGTTGAGATGTCCTTTATCATTCACAACTATTTTCCAAGAGGGAACCTTCATTACAACATTCGGTGAAGGAGAGACATTGCCCTCAGTTTTAGTAACTTCTTCCACCCAACTTGTTTGGTTGGAATTCAAGTCCTTGCTTTCGCCTCTGTAGTTTTCTAAGACTACTGAAACAATCTGAGCAAATGAAAATATAGAAGTTAAGTCAAATGAGACATAAAGACAACAAAGAGAAAACACTCATTCTTACATTATCGAATTCAGCTGAAATATGCGAGTTTTCGCCCATGAACCAAACCTGTACAAAAGATAAAGCATACATGTAAGATAAAATATGCGTGCAGAAGATTATAACATAATCGTAAACTATATGAAGTGCTTATTGCCAGAACTTTTGCTTCAAAAATCAAATTCAAAGTTACTTTATCAAACCCATAAACGATGAGGGAAAGGAGCATGATACCATAGCAGATAAAGTTTGCAGCCCAGCTGCCCTTAAATGCTGCACCTTCTCATCTTCTCCAACTTCTTGGGCAAGCTCGCAGAGCCTTGGTATAAATCCATCTAAGGTAAACATGTAAGTTCCATCATTCTGCGGAGTAGGGAAAACAAGTTGAATCAGTCTAATGCTTCCACAAGGGAATTGGAGGAACCTAAACTAGAAAAGGGCATCTGAATAAACAAGTATCAAAACTAGCAGCATGTGACCTGGTTATTAACGAAAACAAAGAGCGACTGGCATCCAATAAGTAAAATTTCTTCGTTGTTCGGTTGATCCAGCAAGGTTTGAACAATAGTCATTAAACTATTTGCGAACAAAGGCCTGGAATACCAAAAGTTGTACATGTTAGGACTAGATATATCAGTCATAAGAATTGCAAAATATTAAATAAATCCAATAAGCAGAAGTTGACATACATTTGCTCCCGGCAAGATGATATCAATTTCCTGTAAATACACATAACAATTTTCACAGCGTGAAAATTTTCATTCCTCAATTCCTTGTAGCATTTTTGCTCTAGGGAGCTTGCAATCTTGTAGTGTCAAAGCAAACCAACAAGTTAATAAGTGTGTGTCTACCAAGAGTCAATGATAAACATATATACAATGCCGCTGTAAAATGTCAAAACAATTTGGTTGACTTCTTAATTTAAGACACTACACAAGAATACCTTTGGTATTCGAAAAGGGTTTCTAACAGCGTATTCACAGAGTTTCCTGATCTTCCTGTCATTAGGCTCTTCATCCTGCCAATCAACAGCAAATAAAACGTTCTTGAGTTCAACAAGTCCGTAAAAACCGATGCATAAGGCCATCAGCAACACGTAATAACGCCACAAACAAACTCCCTCGTCACAAATCTATATTTTCCACACCTCACTCATCTCACATGTGCAAAATCCACACCACAAATCCTAATATCCATCAGAACCATGAAAAGTCTCTAACAGCAAGATCAGCAATACACAATGTTTCAAAGAACGCTTTAACTGTATGAGTTATATAGCATGAAACATGACTAGCAACAATGGATTAACACAAAAAATGTTAGACAAAGACGTACGATCAAATCAAAAACTAACCTGTGACTTGGGAAAAATGTCTGATATCAACTTCTTGTACCTCTTCACAGGCTGTCTAGACCTCGTACGCATTGCAGGGCAAAAGAAACATAGGTTGCCACATGCTGGCAAGACTTGCCTCGAGACTACACCCGAAACAACACCCATATTTATGAATTAACAAAATCCAAAAAAATCTATTCTTTTTTTCTGCAAAATAAACCTTTCGAAATTTGAAAATGCTTTTCTTTCCCTTCTGTAATATCGAAAATCAGTTAGGAGGAGAAGGGAAAGGAAAGCCGGTAAGATCAACCACCCACTTCTGGAATGCCTGTACCACCCTACACAAAAATCCATCAGATTCATGTAAAAAATGCAGTGTTTCTATGATTCTATCAAACCCATTTCAGAAATCATCAAAATTCAACAAATAAAATCAATCAAGATATCATTTTTCCTTTCTGGGGCCCAAAGATTCTTGATCATGGACAGATTATACCAACGCTCAAGACAAAAATACACACATATCAAACAAAATTGCAATCCATAATCTTGATGAATCACAGAAACAATCACAACACGCATAAAGGATCAATGCGTTAAGGGACGTTTCCGAAAATCATTTCCATTTTTTTTGTTCAATTCATCCCACACACATTCTTGATCATAAAAGAAATAAGATTGTCGGAAGATTTTACCTTCAGACCAATGCCTGTAGAGAGCAGACCAGAAGTCTGGTAACTCATCAAAAAATTTTGATTTCTAACAATGCACCGCTTCTATAGCATCCCCGAAACTTGTGACTCTCTCTCTCTCCTCCCTCCCTCCCTCTACAACGACCCCACCTATGATCTTTACGCGCATTTTTTTACTATCATAAATCATACCGTCACAATTTATTTATTTTTATTAAAAAAAATGATTGAAAAATCAGCTGAGCTGAGCTGATTGAGATGAAACTGTGTCAAATTTCAACACTCGCAATCGCAACATGTAACGAACTTGTGAAATGTGGGTGGCCGGCTGATTTTAATTAGAGTCGTTGAAATAGTTGTCAGAGATTAAGGCGGTCATATATCGTATTAAGGGAGAATAAATGGAATATTTATTGAGGCCCAATTATTAATTAAACAGTAGCTACTATGTTTTTATATATATCAAGAGAGATCTATCTTTCTTCCTGATTCGAGGACCATCAATTTTCAGATATATTTAAAATTGAAAAGTTGAAAAAATTGGAAGCTAATAATAAATTTAAAAGGTTTGGGTAGATTTGATAAAATTAATTCTATCATTAACCCTAATATATATTTTCAATTTTTATGAGGTCATGCTTGAAGAATAAGTTTTATAATTTGCTCCTTTTTGTCAAATTGTACAGATAATATTGTATTAATAATAACAAAAATACAAAATAAAGCAATTAAAAGAGAAAAGAGAAAGAAAAAAAAAACACTTGACATGAGGGAATATGCAACCTCGTATTCTTCGAATGGATTAAGAGTAAACTCCAGTGTTACGCAATAACTGTATTCATCGAACATGTATAAGGTATAGAAAATGAGAACATGGTTTCAAGATTGGAAAATGAGTAAGTTATGTTCAATTGTCCGTCCACCTTGATAAAGTTACGCTTTACAAAGCGCAACCTTTCTGTCTAATACAGTAATCTTTATTTCTTTACAATAATGTATGCACTTTCACTCAATTCTCCCTTGAAATGCACTCAAGAAAATGATGGCAAAAGTGGAAAAAAATGCTTTGTAACATCTTGAAGCAAAACTACTCTGCCCTTCACTTTGCATCACACTGTTCTTTTGTCTGTAAGTTTGTTCAGATGGGTGTATGTGTGTTTTAGTAACCAAAAAAGAAAAAGAAAAACAGTCCCACTGGTCCCAACTGAAAATAGATCAAGCCCGATAAAATTGGCCCGAAAACCAAATGGAGTGGGGCTCAATTGACATCCAGGTGGAAAATCTCATGCACTAGTTAAACTCAAAAATAATAAAAAAAGAATTTTTGACAGGTGAGTATAAATTGACAAGCCCACAAATAGGTATGAGATGTTTTACAATGAATTTGCATCTTAAATTTCCAATAGGACCCTAAATCTTGATATGAATCCTTGTTACCTCAAGCGCTTTCAATCACACCTCAAAACAAGAGAATTCATAAGATATAGGAAAAGAATGGCTAAACTATATGCAGAATACCAGGCATCAACTGATCTCTCTTGGTTAGGCTTTTGACACACCTCCATGGTCTCTTTCTACGTGCTCCACAAGCTTAACAGGATCACGGAATCCTTTACTACATTTGGGGCAGACATCAAGTGTTGCCTTCATAATGCCATGCCTCTCATGGACCTTCTCCACGTGGTCCACGAGAGCTCCAATGCTAGAGAATCTCAACTTGCACTGAGGACACACCTCCACTTGATGGCTTGTGCTCGTGCCCGTACTGCTGCTGTTCTGTGCCCCTCCATTCACACTCAATGCTTGATTGAAGTCATTGCTCAATTTTGTCATCCCCGCCTCAGCTGAAGCACGAACAGATGAGGCTAAATTGAGGAAACTTGAAGCCCACTTCGATGAAGATGAGGCTGCAGCTTGCTTGGGTTCATCTTTTCTGCTTTTGTTCAGAAACCCCATAAACTGAAATGATGGTTCGGGTTTTCTAGGTCCAGGACAGCTGTGGTCAGGTCCAAACCGGTGCTTCAAACAGTGGTCGATGTTACAGTCCCTACACTTGATTGTGTTTGAGAATGTGAGCAACTCTTTGCATCGAGGCACGGGGCATTTCCTTTTCTTCGTGGCTTGTTCGTAGTTTGATGGATCACAATCAATGTTAACATGTGATTCCCATGTAATATTTGGGTCTTCCTCAGGAATCAAGCGAACTCCTTTAGCACAGAGGGGGCAGACAACAACAGTTACATCAATTTTGTTAGCTTTCAGACATTGATGCCTGCTGCAGCTCCGGTGATCAAGACAAAACACCTACACGATAAACATTAGGAGCATGTCTAAGAAACAAAAGAACAATAGGGAAACTAAACCAAACATTCAAGGACAATGATAGTCATGTTACTGCATCAACATAACCACTGAATCAAACTCTGAAGAGAAACACTGAGATATAAGCCTAGACACTAATGTCACACATTCAAAAGGACTCAAGAAATCACTTGATCATGGGGAAAAGGAAAAAAATATAAATGAGGAATTGCAGTTGCCACATAGAGTAACCTATCTCCAACAAAATCCAATGCTAATTAAAAGATAAAGCAATTACAATTTCTCATTCAACCCCTCTAAAAAACTGATCAAAGAGAGCTTAACATACAAAAGTCCTAGTGCAATGCAGAAATTTCTTCCCCTAAAGATAGAAACTTGAACTAGGATTATAACAAGTGCTAACATATGCTTCAAACTCAACAAGAAAAACTGCCATAAACATTAAACAAATCACAAACCTAAACGCCAGCGAATCAGATAATCCTAATTGAAGAACACAAACAACATATAACACTACATGAAAAAACAGAAAAAAGATATCAAATACTTCTTTTTTTGTGGTCAATAAAATGTCAATGCAAACTCAAAACCTGATCACCAGCAATACTTACTAATTCTAGGTCAACTGTCAAACCTCATCAGCAAAATCTCATCAACTTATAAGCATAGGTATACATATGAAGGAAAGCAAAACATTTTTTTTATTTTTTTCTGCATTGCATTAAAACCATAACATTCAGTCTTTATGCAGATCAGGAAACAAGCAAACCCATGGGAATGATTCCAGCTTCAATCCATACCAATCAGAAACCAAAGCTTAAACGAGAATCATCAAATACAAAAACTGAATCACGCTTATAGATTCAGAAACAGAATCGTAATCAGACCTGTTGGCAGCAATCGCAGGTGAAGGGCAGGAAATCAATCTGGCGGCAATCGCCGACGCTGCAGTGTTTCCCGAGATTTGGGATTGCCGGAGTCCCCATTCCTTTCTCTCTCTGTTACAAATCGAAAATCGTATCCTCGAACTCGGGGTCCAGACTTAAAGAACAAACCGATTTATAGAAAATCGGGAATTTTGAAAAAATAAGCTCCAGCGACAGAGATTCCGGCGAGGGGCGAGGAATCCCTAGATCTGCGTCGGCAAATTGGGAATTCGGGGTCGAATTTTCTGATTTTTTCTCTCCCGAATCCCGCGTTTCAGACGGAACTTCTTAGAATTTCAACAAGGAAGAATGGACTCATTTGGAGTCGTTACCTATTTATACTAGTATTGTACCCGCATGAATAAATAGTAGAATTTGCTATTTAGATAATGTTAATTCCTGAGCTAAGTATAATAGTAATTATAAGAGACAAATTACATTAATTTTTTTACTAAAACAATACGTTAAAATGTATTAAATCATAAATCGGCTAATAAGTGCATAAAATAATAATATCATGTAAGTTACGGAACTTTGACAAAATAGTTACTGCACACAACAAAAAAGATCTTATCTTTAAATTACTGTATGTACATTTGATTCTGATTTTGTGTGTTATACCTAAATTGGGATTTTACGCTTCATATTTTAAGGGTTTTTACTGGAAATTCTTCTATCATGATATGAAATCGGTTGTATTTTTCAAATACAATAATTATATATAAATATTGAGGGTAAATTATAACTATTTATACACGTGTTTTATCATAAATGATAACCATTAGCACCTAATATTTTTTCTTGCACAAAAATTTATATGCGCGCGGTATAGCACCCATTTTTATTTAACTGTATATATATTATTGTGTTACTTATAAAAAAATAAAGATTTAACCTACTAATAAGAGTGGTTGGTTGAAAACAACGAGAGATACATGGTTCGAAACTCATTTACCCTTATGTTGTTTCTTGTTCCTTTATTTTTGGTAATTCGTTTTTTTTCATTCCTTTTTTCAGTTTGCGTTTTTCATTTTTCTTTGCTTTTTTTAAATGATATATTTGTGAAAATAATTAGAATGTGAATTTTTAACTTTAATTCACATATGAATTTAATTAAATTTAAAAGTATAATAAATTTAATTTGTATATGAATTTAATTATGATATAAAATATGAATTTTTCTTTTTAAAAAATGGCATGTGGATTTTTCTTTTTTGGCGTTCTTTCTTTTTTCTTTGCTTTTCTCTTTTAAAAAATGGCATGTGAATTTATAAATTTAATTAAATTCAATTCGCATTTGAATTTAATTAAATGTTATTCTTACAATAAATACAAATTATTATTTTTATAAATACAAGTTATTGTTTTGAAGTACAAAAGTTATTGTTTTAATTAATAAAAGTTACTCTTCTTATAAATATTTTTTTATTAAAAGAAAATGCTCAAAAGCCAGCAAAGGCAGAGAAGCTGAAGTCCCAAAAAGTACGACAACAACAATAAATACTTCTTTTTTTTTGGTTTTTTGGCATTTTTTCTCTTTCTTTGCTTTTTTTGTAAATTAGCATGTGGATTTTTAAATTTAATTTGCATATGAATTTAATTAAATATTATTCTTATAATAAATAAAAATTATTATTTTTATAAATACAAGTTATTGTTTTAATGTACAAAAATTATTATTTTAATTAATAAAAGTTACTCTTCTTGTAAATTTCTTTTTTTGATTAAAAGAAAACACTCAAAAGCCTCATAATAAAAGTGACACTTTTATTAAATCTTTAAAAAAATAAGCTCACGATATATTTATTATTATTATTATTATTATTATTATAAATAAAATGACTACATCAAAGTAACTTTTAATGTTATAAAAGCAAGCTTTGAGATAATATATTAAATAAATAAAAATATAAAATTTACATGTAATTTTTGAAATATACATAAATGATATACATTTGAAAATGATGAGTATACTGTATATATGTAGTATATATTTGTGATTGGTAAATTATCTAAATTAACTAATTTTTGTGTATCTTATATGAATTTCTGAATTTCTATTTATATTTTGATTGTATGATTTGTACTATTTTTAATTTGTGATATTTAATAAAAAAATTCAAAAAAAATATATGAAGAAATAAAAAAAATGCATTAAAAATACAATTTTCAACCCAACCCAAATCCATTGGGCTAGGCTGAGCCCACATTAAAATAAAAAAGCCCAGCCCGGCTTGACAATTATAATCTCTTTCTAATTTACTCATACATATATATATATATATATGGAATCATCCTCAAATCAGAACTCATTTTTAATGCAGAACTAAATACACATCTCAACCGCATATCTTTTGGATCTGATGGTAATAAATTGTGACACGTGACATAGATTTTAATATTATTTTAATAGGCGAAGGTTATTAGGGTAATTTTATATAAAAATCTGTTATAGTTAAAGCTATTTTTATGGAAAAAAATTTATAGATTCGGATTTTTATGGAAAAAATTGGAATAAGCGTAATGATATGTTTGATGACGAACGATGATATATTCGTCTCTGAATAATGATATTCTATTATACCGATAATAATATTACGTTTCTCCGATAATGATATAATTTGAGATCCTATAATTTTCGGGATATTTCCTAAAATCGTGGAAACGTGTTATTTTATTTTTACAATTTTAACCTTACAATGACATTGTATAAGCAAAGTAATGATATCATAGATAGAGTAATCTCGTCCATTCATATCTTAATCTAATTGTTGATATTAAGTCTTAGTTATGTATATAAGACTAGTTTTAATTATAATATGACCCTATATATATGCGCTAGCAAACTGCTAGTTTATTTTCTCGATTTTATTATTTTCCAATCAAACTTAATAAGTTGAATTTTTATTTTTGTATTTGCATCCGATCGAATTAATTATATACTAGTAGATTTCTTTGATACAGACAGTGAAATCTCATTTTTTCTTTACTTGGAACAAAAATAATTTTTTCCATCATATTATGTTGCGCATTCGTTTACATTATTTTGATAATTAATATTTATTAAAAAATCTAGGGATGTCAATCGGGTCAGCCCGTCAGGTTTCGGGTTAGCCCTACTCGAGTTACGGGTTAATCGTGTTGGAATTTTATCGAATTTGAAATTTACAACCCTAACCCTAAACGTACGGGTTTCGGGCTATCCTAGCGGGCTAAAAGCAAACGATAAAAATTAATCTACGTATTTTTTATTCTTAAGAATTCTATATTTATAATATATAAACGTACACAAAAATTAATATATAAATCTCATGACAAACATAAAATTCAATGTCTAAAACATTATAAAAAAAATGTCAAAGATTACATAAAATTAACGACAAATTGGTCAAAAATTATTTTGCCTCATAGAATCAAAGAGTCCCATAAATGAATCTGAACTCTATACAGTTGAATAACATTGCTCTTGTACACAGATAATCTTTGAAGCTTTAACTTGATAATTAACTTCGAACTCATAGTCTTCAAACTCTTCGCTATCTAATAAAAAATATTATAATATTAAAATATAATATAGTTTGATAATTTATAATTTTATAAAAAATAAAATCTTACCATCAAAATATCTATGCAATCCTTGTGCAAAGAAGAGCTTGCATTTTTCGGTATATTTTTTCAAAATGTGTGCTATAATACGAAAGAAAGATTCTTATATTATCGTTGTTATAAGAATACTAAGCATATCACACATCATCCTATCAAGTTATTCAAAACGTGATGCATGATTTCTCAAATGCTTAATGAATGTAAAATATTTAATTGGGAGAATTTTGAAAAATATACTTAAATTCAAACACAATTAAATACTATTAGTATAAAAACTAAAAAATGACATCGGATAAGAATATCGTTGGATAAATTCTTTGTTATTGAATTATTTAACAGGAATATGTTATTATAGATCTTGACATGATAAAAACATAGTTTAAATACTATAAAACTGAAGTGAAACACAAATGTATTTCGTTAAATTTAATAGAATGTTTCATAATATTGGTTAGAGTGAACTTGAATTTTCTATTTCGTTTATATTATTATTTATAATAGTAAAAATGTAATGCATATATATATG
>JAYDZE010089048.1:0-24603 GCA_034509125.1 Monilaria moniliformis
TTTTCTAATCTTTTCTACCAAACACAAAGATTACACTGTTGGATTGATTTAATTTAATCTTGGCCTTCTTATACCCCTACCAAACATGCCCTAAGTAAATAAAACTGCAGAAGATTTGTATATAATTATTGCTAGCTCTTGTAGTTATTCTTGGGTAAAATTCTATCATCAGTTCATTACCATTTAGATTTGTTTCCTTTAGGCTCTCTTGTAGCAACTTGGTGACTTTTTTGGCCATTATGCAAATAAATTAAGCAAATTTCAAATAATTAATAAAATCGTAAAATTCGCTTAAAATTCTAAATTTCCTTTTTCTGAGCCAAAAATAGCATAGACAGCGTTAAATGCATAATCGTATAATCAATCGCTTCGTCTCAACTTGTCCATGCGCCACACCAAAAGCATCTCATCTCAGAAGAAGCAAGCCCTCACATTCTACGCGCGACATCTCCACCCTTTTTAACTAAGCTTAGACATGGCCTTCCTCGTTCCGTCCATCAACAACAAAGCATGCGCTCATTCTCAATCCCACCGGATTCTGGACCGCCAGCTTCACTGCAACGTGATCAAAATTGGGTTCCATTCAGATTTCACCGAACCGAATTCGCTGATATCCATGTACGGAGCGTGCGGAGAAGGTGTACTCCATGATAAATTGCTATATACAAAATGGGCACCTCTCTGAAGCACTCGACATGCTCAAGGAAATGTACGGGCTTGGTCTCAAGCCGAAACCAGAGCTGTCTGCGGGCTGGATCACCACGTGTGTTAGGAACGGGAGTTGGAGATTGGGGAGAGCGACACATGCCCTTTTCTTGTGTTCAGCGTTTGTGGCGACGACCAAGTCCGTACATCAGGTTTCGTGTTTTTGATGGGATCTTGGAGAAGAATGAGGTGTACATCAGGTTTCGTGTTTTTAATGGGATCTTGGAGAAGAATGAGGTGTCGCCGACTGCGATGATCTCTGGATGCATCGAGTTTCAAGAATCAAGATTATGTTAGGGAGTTTGCTTGCATACAAGCAATGCAGCTTGGCGATGTCAAACCTAACAGGGTGACTTTGGTTAGCGTCTTACCAACTTGTGCTGCACTAAGCTCGATTACACATGGGAAGGAGATTCATGGCTATGCTGTACGCAGGGCTATGATTCAGATGCTCAATTGTGTGTATTGTGAATGCCGGGGAGGAGTGAGGATCTCCAGGCTTGTATTCGAGAGGTCTGTGAACAAGGAGGTTGTGATGTGGAGTTCTATGATCACGGGCTATCCTCGAAGTAAGGCTACTGCTAGAGAACTAAGAAGGTATCAAGCTATTCAATCAGATGCAGAGTGATGGAATTGTACCGAATAATGCTACCCTCTTGGCCTTGATTTCAGCATACGTTAGCTTGTTATCTCTGAGTGGTGGCAGTGGTGTCCATGGCTACACCTTGAAATCGGGCATGGGAAATTATCTGTTCGTTCAGAATGCCCTTATCAACATGTATTCGAAGTGTGGTAGTCTTAGAGACTCCATGCAAGTGTTCAATGAGATGACGAGTAAAGACAGCGTTTCTTGGAGCTCCCTCATAGCGCCTACGGCTCTACGGCTATGCAGGGGAAGCTCTGCAGCTATTTCATGAGATGCAGTTGCAAGGGAGTCGAGTGAAGGTGGATGGACTTGCATACCTTGCAGTCTTGTCCGCCTGCAACCATGCTGGCCTCAGTAGACAAGGGGCGGCGCTCTTTGTTCGGGCATTGGAACACTATGGTTGCTACATTGACCTTCTTGGAAGGACGGGGGCGATTGAAGCTGCATACGATGTTGTGTGCCGAATGCCTATGGGGCTTCGGAATCTTGACCTCTTTGGTTTCTGCGTGTAGGCTTTATGGGAGACTGGATGTAGCAGAATCAGTAGGTAATATACTCGTCGGAATGGAACCTGAGAATGCTGCCGATCATATGCTGAATCTGATAAATGGAGTGGGGTGGAAGAACTTAGGAGAAACATGAAGGGGACAAAATTGAGGAAATACCCTAGTTTTAGCAAGTTTAGAATTGTGAAGGGCTCATTAAGAAATGATTACTTTTCTTCATTCTCAAGCTAACAGTTAATTCCCATAGGTATGTGGCATCGAATTGAAAGAACTTGTGTAAGCTATATAGTTCACTCTCGATCAAGGAAAAGGAAAGACATTTAGCTAGCTTTACTGCACTTTGATGCGCAGTGGCTAATACACATGTAGTCGAATACTATTTCATCTCCTATTACTTAATCAGTCGAAATGAATGCATAACAATTTATTCAAAACTCCATTTCTCCCGGCAACATAAAAGATACCAAGCAGATACCAAACCTCATAAATGAAAACTGCTAAAAGAATTTCTAAGGATTCACAGAGGTCCTAAATCAAAAGAGAAAGGTATCCTTAGTAACTGGCTCCACAACACCAAAACCAAAATCTGTCTGGGCGCATTGCGTAGTGCTGATTTCTCTCCGATTGAATTGGGGCAAGAGGACCTGCGCATTCAACATCAATAATTTGAGATTAGGATCTTGTACCAATCTGATAACACATTACAAAGCAATGAGAGTTAATAGTCATGAAAATGGATACATATCTAGGCTAGGTCCTGTTTAATTCTTTAGAAGACTAATACAAAGGTCCAGTTAACATCCTTGTGTTGGAAAATTTGAATTCCCTGCTCCCGTTAATAGTTACACAAAAATCTAGCAGGCAAAATAATGAATTTAACTACTAAATACCTTTCTGCATTTCTAATCAATATGAGTTGAACATCATATTAAAATTCAAACTATTAAATTCTCTTTAGAATCAATGACAATATTGCACAATTTAGTTGAGCGCGTTGGCGATGAGACAGTAGAAACTTTGGAATTTTAGCTGTTGAATTCCATGTAACTCCAAAAGACAATATGACCAACATAGTTAAGCAATACACGTTTCTTGTACAATGAGGAGGAAGGAACTTAAAAGTGCAAAAGCATTCCTGACAGCATACCGTTAAGTAGATCTAGTTTGGTTTTTTATAAAAATTTCACAAATACAATAAATAACTATGAGGGGACATAAACCATTTAATCGTTTCATGCTTCTTCCAGCTTGTGTAACCTGGCACATCCTGACGCATAATTGTCATTTTCTTCTTAAATTACCATCTTATTATTACAAACAATTACCATCTTAAATATGAAGCTGAAGATAAAATTATAATATTGGCAATAACCATGTTCGTATTACAACGTACAAGATCCTCAAACAATCCTTCTTTCTAAAAATTTCGAGTTTGATCCCAGATCACTCTATTAGCCTAACATAAGCAAACAGCTCAAGAAGTGTATAGATCAGAAAGAAGAGCATAAACTTGATTAGGAACCTAGAAGGGCAACACAAAGTTCATTTGAAATCAAAACAGTAATCATTTTGGGGGAAAGATACGTTCTTAAATCACCTACAACTCATGCTTCACAACCACATTATCTTATACTGTAAATAAACAGGGGCATTCCATCAAACATTAGAATAAGCCTAACACATTTCAGATACCTTCCTATTCAGGCTAATATCCCAGCCCAACAAACTTTACAACCACCGCACCACAAAACAGAACCATGAAATCCGCGAGAGAAATATCTGATGCATTGAAGCATGCAGGTCAGACGAACAAACAATTCCAGACCTTGTTGGAAGAATTCGACTTTTAGGGTACCAAGGGATAGATTTAATACAAGGTGCAGGTAAAATTGGAAATGCATTTCATGAATTACCTAACGAATAACACAGAAGCCTAACTTGGCAAGTTCTCAAACCTCGTCCGACGCATTTCAAGCAGTATCCCAAACACACACACACAACACACACAAAGAGTAAGCTGCGAGGCACCGAAAATCACACCTCAAGATGCCTTGTTGCTCGAATTATTTGGAGTAGAAACATCCTTGTTGACAGTTGGCGGCACGTATATTCTAGCTTTCTTAAGGATTTCAGCCACAGTCCAATGCTTCCGCTTGCTGAGCGGCCGCGAAGGATCCAACCTCACCTGCAATCGGGACCGGCAAACGTAATGTCACTCTATGGTTATATGAACATATGTGTGCGAGTGCGTGTAAGAGTACTGACGCGATCGCCGATGTTGCAGTGATTTTGCTCGTCGTGCGCCATGAATTTGGAGGTGCGCTTGACGTAGCGGTTGTAGAGCTTGTGGTGGAAGAGACGGTCCACCGCCACAACCACCGATTTCTGCATTTTGTTGGACACCACCGTCCCCACCACCGGCTTCATCGCTGATTGAATTCTTCTCCTTCGAAACTTGTGCTTTCAACCTCAGGCGGCTAAAACCCTCCCCCCGCACCCCACGACGTCGTCAACCCTCGGGAAGGTCAGGGCCTAACGGGCTCAGTTGCGCTTCAGCCCAAAATGAAACGAATTTGGTCTCTAATTATTATTATTATTATTACTATTATTCATCATCAGTAATTTGTCATTACTGCTTTTGTAATTTATTTTACATGATTGGAGGTTGGATCATTAAATTCGATCTCACGTCATATAAAATTTATACAAAAGTTTAGTTGTTTTAGTTTGAAAAGCAGTAAAATACTCGATTCTTAAACTCAAAACACTACTAATTTACTATTCATGAAACTTGGAATGTTAAATTATGATATCCGCAATTTATAAAGACTATAATCAATTGATTTTGTGAACGAGACATATAACTCCACAGAGCGACTTATTTTGTGAACGAGACAGATAATGTTGATATGATAAGAGTACAAATGAATTATTTGGATTATTTAGATTTGTATTTGGATTAATTGATTGTGATGTAGAATTAATTGAAGAATTATGACTAAAATGTAAAAATTAGAAAATATTTAAGATATTTTTCAATTATGTAAAAATATAAATTAAGAACACACAAAACTAATAATAATTTTATTGAGGGTATTTTAGAAATTTTGTATATAGATTGGAGGATGATTAAGTTGGGGTGATAAAATAATCATCTATTTGGATAATTATGTACAAACCGATCTATCTATTATAGTGGTAGGAAGGTACGATATACCGTACTGAAAATATCATATTGTATACGGCACTTAAAATACCGATATAGGTAAATATCCTACCATTACTGTACCTAATTTTTTGATATACCGAAATGTAGATATGGAGCATTTTTGGTATAGTATGCCGAAGTATCATTTTATTCTAAAAATATCATTTCATACTAAAAATATTGAAAATACTTTCTATATATATATATATATATATATATATTCGGTATGATATGGAAATTCGGTATATGTCGTATTATCGATATATATCGTATCGGTATATACCACGGTATACCGAATTTCTGGTATAAAGCGGTATACAAAAATTCATACCGTTATTGTACCGAAATTTCTATATTTTTTATATTTTTTAGTACGTAAGTGCTATATCAATTTTTTTTCTACTTCTAATCTATCATGAGCTCGGTCATGCAAACTAAACATTTAATTAAGTTAAATTGTTTTAATAATTTTTATAATTCAAACCATACGCTCTATAATTTCTTAACTTCACGGGTATATCTGGTCGTGAGTTGTGAGCGAATAAGAAAATGTAGCTAAATACAAATGAATTTATCTATCCATTTCCCCGTTGCCTTTATCTAGTGACACATGTATTTACAAAATCCTACATATTAAAAAAATAAAAAAAGCAAATTAAACAACTGAAAATAGCCTCCTTTCGAAGGTGGCGTGCCAAATAAAAATAAAAACAAAAATAATATATTATATGAAGAATTGTTCAGATGATATATCCTTTATTCAGCTGAGGGCCTGAGGCTCGTATCCTGCATACGTAGCTTCATAAGAATTCAGATACTACAGAAAATAACAATGAAAACGCAAGGCTCAAATTCCAGTATAGTACCTAAACTTTTCCACAAATCACAACAATCAGCATAACCTCGACGCCTGTTTTTGACGGGTAAACTGGGCAGGTCTCAGAGGTTTATCTAAAGAAAAAAATAAAACCCAAACCGTTATCCGTCTCCCGCTTGGCTCTTACTATCCCTATAGACAAACCCACAAAACATTTTCTTGTTTTTTTTTTTTTTTTCTTCTTCCATTTTTCAAGTATTGTAGTTGGATCAGATTTCTACAATTTTCTCTTTCTTGGTCCAGTTTCTTTGGCCATATTCACTGCCACTTTATCTTTGAAATTTGGGTTGGAAATATGATTGCTACGCTTGTGGGGTTTGCGTGATTGACTGACTCAATGGCTAATTTTGCGTGCTTAGTGAGCTTGTTCGAGCAAGATTGCATCATTACGGCTTCATGAGGCTGAAAATGTGGAAGGCGTTTCATGTTCTTGATGAGCACTTCACTTGTATTATGTCAAAATCTAGTCTTGTCTATGAATAGTTGTGTCTCCGAGAATTCTTTTCCGCGGGGCAATGCTTCGATTTCTGGTGTTCAATTGAATTGTGGGAGGAGAAAACATAGCGGGCTGGTGCCTAATGCCAAGAAAAGGCATGCAAAGAAGAGGAGTTGGTGGCAGAGGTTCTTCTTTGATGAGGATGGGAATTGGCTTGGTTTGAAGGATGATGCTGCATTCGAAGTGCTAGAGGAGGAGGAGGAGGATGAGTCGAGTGATGTGGGGTTATCCGCAAATGAGAAGTTCGAGGCATGGAGAAGGCGAGCAGAGGCTATTGTGGAGTTGAGGGAAGCACAGGAGGATGTGAAGAATGAGGATAATAGGAGGTGGGAGGACTGGATTGTTGATGGAACTTATGATGATGATGTTAGTAATGGTGCTTCATGGGTTCAAGACTCGAACGGGGCGATTGAGAAACCGGGAGATGATGTTGGGGAAGATTTCAGGGAGGTGTTTTCTGGTAGAGGATTGGCTAAGTCTGTGAGGGATTTAGTTCTAGGCAGAGAAGATGATGATATTCTGTACGAAGATCGAGTTTTTCGCTATGCCTCGTTCAATTCGGTGAGTGAGAATTAAGTTCATTGTCATTGAGATAAATCCGTTTGACTCATAAGAACTCTAAAATTATACCTTATTGTGTTAATATTGTGTAGCATTGTTGTTGTGGAATTTAATTTTAACCTTTCATGTATTAAGTTTCCTGAGGTAATCTTTCAAATTTAAGCATTGTCTTGCAGCAACATTTCTCAAACGTTAGAATTGCCGTGTTGTGTATACAATAAAAATTATCTAAGTTCCTCTTCCAAGTAGCAGAGCATGGCTTGTGCAGAATTGATAAAAGCTGACAAACCAATTATGATCCCACTTCAATTACCGCAATTCATGCCTTCCAATATGGAATTCATATGGTTAATATAATAATCATCTTCTTTTGTAGACTAGTGTTCTGGAAAAAACTTATGAAGATGAATGTTTCAGATGCACTGTGTTGAACTGCTGTTATAGCACACATATGCTGAACCACGTGTTCCACATGCAGCATTAATACTGGATCATCAAAAATTTCAAGAATGATAAATTTGTCTGTGTGAAGTTATCAACCTCTTGTTACCAGCTTCTTTGTTTTCCTAAAGTTGAAATCCTCTAACTTTAGATCTGTCCTCTTACATATTAGATATTGAGGGTAAAAATCTATGCCACTTAATTATGACATGTGCAATTAACCTCAGCTTTGATTTTCTGCTGTCTCAGTAACTTTAACATTATTTAATGAACTAGTAAAACTATGTCATATTATTCCTCTAGTTACAGATTTGTCTGCTTCACAAGTATGTGGGTGTGTGGCTAGTATTGGCCATAACTAATTAGTGTATTCTGTGTAATAGAGCTAAAATACCTAGGGAGATTCTATTGGTGGAACAAATACCCCTTTCCTTTTATCAATATATAATGAGACAAATTAGCTCATTATATTATGTTGAAGCTATATTAATCTGGAAATGGGCTATTATTTTTTAAAGAAAGAATATTCAACATATAGTGGAGCTAATAAACCTGAAAATACTATATTCCGATGCTTGGTGCTCGCACCTTTTTCATAAAAAAATTAATAATCAGCTTTGTCTTGCCTAACTTAGTTGCGTATGATCAAACACATAATTTTCATCTTGTTAGTGAGTATTATGCATCATATTAATTACATCCTTTCTCATTTCAGGCTAAATTTTTGGCAGTCCTTGTCATTGTTCCATGGGCTGTGGATTTCTTGGTTCACGACTATGTTCTTATGCCTTTTCTGGACAGGTAAATCTTACTATACAATGTATTTTCACACTTGGGTTAAAGATACAAACTAGCATTTCTTGTTTCTGTAGAAAGTGAATCGTTCTTAGTTGTTTCAACTCTTATTAAGACGAAAAGAGAGATGATTTAAAAAGCACAATCCACCAATACTTTATTATCATCCATATAGTAGCAAAAAACAACCTGATAAGAATGCTAGTACTTCTTTGAGAAAAAATAAAACGTACAGTCTAATGTCATAGCTTTACACATTAAGATTACTTTCGGTCTCGAAGAAATTGCTAACTTGGTCTTAGTAAGATCTGTGAATTTTAACTGAAGTTCTGTGTCAGCAACTTGATAGTACTACTTCATGCTACCAAGCATGATGTTGGCATGTTGTTGATGCCACTCTTGCTCATGTGATTTGAACTCGTATGTATTAAGCTATTTGCAGTTCAAATCACACAAGTCTTCTGAACTGTTAACTGTTTTACCTTATTACCCACACTACAAGTAGCCTTCGGCCTTCAAGAGCATTTGCTCCGACTGGATTCTACTCTCCCTTTACTTGTTTCTCATCTTTCAGAAATATGCAACACGTTTATGGACTTGACCATGAATTCATTAATGCAGGAGCATATTTGCCTTGAAATTTTACCAAATATCAAAATTTGACATCAAGCAAATCGCTGAAATTTGAAATATTAGATGATTGCTTGATATATCTTTTGAACTTCTGAAAAATTCTCTACTTCTACATTAGTAGCTTATACGAGTATTGCTAAACTCCTTATAAATAACATTCCTGTAAGATAATTCTTAACTGTAGGGGGTTAATTACTTTTAGTAATAGGATAGATTGATAAAGCATAGAATTGGCTATTTGAAGGATAAGATGGTGAAACAAGTGCAAAATTAATCAATCCAATAAAGTAAGTGGTGAATTATTTTTATCAATCAATCCTATCACTCAAAGTAAACGCCCCCTAAGTGGCTGCAGCTGCTGATATCTTATTGTTGCATAGTTTTGTCAATGGGGACTTGATGAGTACTACAATTTCCTACGCAGATATGTAGAAAAAGTACCACTTGCTGCACAAGTGCTTGATGTTAGGAGGAATCAAAAGCTTGAAATGGTCAAGGCTCTAAAACTTGAGAAAGCACGATATCGGCTTGAAGTAGAGATTGGTAAATCTCCCCCTCTTTCTGATCAGGAGCTTTACTTGGAGTTACGACATAAAGCGTAAGTGTTTTAGTGCTCGTTGGCGCATTTTAGTGAATGAATGTTGCTTGTCAACTTTCATATGATTATTATCTTATGCTTGAGCTAATAGCTTAAAATTCATGTAGGAATTAACAAAAACATTCATTATGCATAATTATGATTCATATAAATAGTAGGATCATTGCTACTGTCATTTTTACTAGAGTAAAAGGTTCAAGTCAGAAATCCTAGCTTTTTCTCAGTGCCTTATGATTGTTTTGTGTGGATTTTCTTTTGTAATATGCACTAGTCTTTGAGAAAAGTCATGCCAGTGCTCTATCATGCAGTTTAACATGATTCTTTCTGTCTTCTCTATAACCTGACAGGTTAGAGCTGCGAGATGAATGGAGATTGGAGAACCGTAAAGCATTTGCTAACATTTGGTCGGATATGTTGTTTGGGATCTCAGTATTCCTTCTTCTGTACTTCAATCAGAATCAAGTCAGTTATCATCAAATAATTTTCTCTCTTCTTTTAACTTCTATCACGAGCATTTTTTCTTTGCTGCTTTCTTGAATATACACGAGAGCAAATTTTTTGTTTCCAATTTGACAATTCATATAGAGTTACCTTTTGTCAGTTAAAATAATTAATTAAACAATAACAACTAGTAATGTTCAATATATCGATAGGAAAGAGTTCTACTTACTACTGTAACTGTTGAGACTTACCATTTAAGAACATAGCAAAGTTCCTGAAGGTAAAATTCTACATGAAGCTTCCTGACCAATTCAGAGTGAGAAGTCGCTTTATTGCCTGATATTTCCTTTCACTATTTTTAAGATGGCATCACATTCTAGAGAATTACCAAGTTAAGTAATGTAGGACCTGCCTGAGATCTGACAATTGACATGCAGTTAAACAATATTGACATTTTATGTTATAAATATAATCCACGTAAATTTAAAAGCACAAATATAATTCCTTGAGTTTTAACATATAAAAGCAAAATTTCCTTATTTGGGTTACATCTTCAGTGATAATTATTTATTTCTATCTGATGTTGTCTATGTTCGCCTACAGGTAGCCTTGCTGAAATTTACTGGTTATAAGTTACTGAATAATATATCAGACACCGGAAAGGCATTTCTTATAATACTTGTCACTGATATTTTTTTGGGGTAATTTCTTGGCTATTCTCTCTCAATCATCGTATTTGGTTGCCATATATGTGAAGTTTCTGTAACATTTTTACGGTGTATTTTCATTGTTAACTCAGTCATACAAATGTGGGCCTTCCCGTACTGTTCTGTTTTGCTAACAGTTGTGGTCCGACAGTGAGTAGTGACTGTACTTGTTCCCCGTGATGATTTAAAATAACTAACTGCATTTAGCGTTCATCTTAATAGCATTCTGTTCCATATTGAAGTACGCTTTGAGTATAGCTCCGATGTTTTTCTCTTTCTAATTTAAGCTTATAAATTTTTGACTTGCAGATATCACTCTGAATCGGGCTGGCAGACATTGTTGGAGGTCATGGTCGAGCATTTTGGGCTTGAGGTCGATTCGGCTTCCATAACAATTTTCGTTTGCCTAATTCCAGTTATCCTTGATGCTTGTGTGAAGCTGTGGGTACGTTTTCGTTATACTGTAGTGTGATATATGTCTCAATATTTTTTGTGAAAGAGTTGCTACTTTTTTGCGCTTGTATTGACTTTTCATACATGAGATTCTTATTGCAAGGCATGCTTAGTGTGCCACTGATATCCCTATATTCTATTTGTCAATTTACATGATATTTTTGATGTGGCAAAAGATAGGCCCTGCAAACTTGTAAGTGCATTATGTAACATGTGTACCTTGTTGAGTTTAGTCCCCGAGGAAAAGACCAGTTTCGTCCACGTTCACATTTACTTTCCTTCTTCTGAATCCGAAAATTTAGTGGGACCTGCACACTCGACAGTCCTGCTCTAGATTCCATCCATGCACATGTTAACTGTTGCTGCTGCTGCTGTGTCTTTTCAATTTCTTCACTACTTAAAGTTGGTCCAAGATGTCCCATCTTTTAGGTGGCTTTGAATGAGCGTTGGTTCTAATTAATTTTGCCCTATGGATGCTGGCATAACAATTGTCATCATATCATTTGCTTAAGCATGTCCTAAATCTTCAGTCCCATGCCTTGCCAGTTGCTCACTTTTAAGATTAATACTGAACTGCCCTTTCTCATAAAAACTGGGGAGAAAAGATGAAAAGTAATGCAAAGAACGAGATGAGAGAAGGAATTGGAGGAAGAATGTTTATTCATAAGTCTTATTCTTTCCATATGAGAATTTTCAAGCCAAACAGATGGATGAGCTAGTCATTTATTTATCATTTTCATTTTTTGGGTTTGTTTTTACAAAAACTTACTCTTCAAGATGTTTTGAGCTCGTATATATATATAATGCCTTTATTTTCCTTTCTTTTTCAGATGTTTAAATTTCTGCCAAGATTATCCCCAAAGGTGGCCAATATTTTCCAGGAAATGAAGAGACATTAGGAAGATTTTGCTATGTACATGGGTTCTCTCTCGACTTGGGCTCTCATATTCTTTTCATATACGAACATTTTTTCTTTAATTTTTCCTCATAGAGAGTTCGTTCACAATATTTGTGCACAAGAAAGCTGTACCTTATTTAAGTGTGGCTTGCTTCCTTAGTTTGCCACACATTCTGTTGTACTAGGTTGAAACATTTATGTCCATAATTATACACTCAGAACTCTAGGAAATATTCCTGGACTTCTTGGAAAAATAATTATGCAGAGCTGCATAAAATCGTACTATACTTATCCCCGTCCCTCATCTTTCGTTTATGTCAATATTTACTCCGAACTCTCATACCAGCTCTAGCTAGCTGGAGACGAGGGACAGCTAGCTGTAACGAGTTCTGGAGCCTCGAGGATTTTCCAAATGTCCGTTTCTGGTTTGTTGGTGTATTGGGTTAGTTAAGATTTATTGATCTTCTGGTGTTACTTGCATTGCTCTCTCCTTTACTGTCATGAGTTGTAGGACCTTGTAGCATTAAAGGTGGTGATGCCAGTGGAAACACATGCTCTGTTGGTTTGAGTCCAGAATGCACATTTATTATATCTTTGAATCATGTTTTCATCAAGAACAGGTGAAGTTTGACTGCGGCCAACGGCCTCCTCCACTCCCTCCACCGGAGCCTCCCCGGCCCGGCCATGAAATTATGGTATGTGTTTTAGTTTAACATGGTTTACATGTGACTTTGTAACCAGACAAGCAGCGTCTGTCTGGGAAGAAGGTCTTATCTGTATGTTAGGGCCCGCCCTATCCTGCTAGTGTGTGTGTGTGTGTGTGTGAACTTTAACTTGTAACACCATTAATATGAACTTATAGTTCTCCACTGAGAGTTTGATTTGGCCGAATTCTCATTTTGGGGAAGATTGCAGTAAATTGTAAGTTTATATTATTAGTGCTACAAATAAAAATTCCTGAGGAAAAAAAAAATTATTGGTAAAGTGTGACCACTGAAGAACACAAGGTCAATATTTGAGAAAATTAAAAGGTGTGTGATTCTTGCTAGATTCCCAGCATCTTGGGGTCTTGTTGTCTAGTTTCAACTACTTTGGTGGGCGTGCATTCAAGAGTGGTTCCACGTGTGTGGTGTCGCATAATATAGTAAAGTTCGAGTGTAGTAAAATAGAATGCTAGGGATGGTATATGAGCAAGTATGTCTAGGGATTATTATTATTATTTATAGATATAATATACCTACATAATTATATAAATACTAGGGTTAAATGCAAATTAAATCCTAATTTTTTCAGCAATTTTTTAAGCTAAATCTAACTTTCGAAATGTTGCAATAAGTTGTAAATTTTGACCTAATTTTTTTGCATAAATTTGGAGCTATAATTAAGATATCTATTTGATATCGATGATTTTTGAAGATCATTGTTTGAGTTGTCCTATCGTGTTGTCGATTTTGTCGTTGGACGTCCAACAACTAAGTAATTGAACGGATAGTTGGAGAAACGAAGTTAGAGCCACCCGATAGTTTGAGTTGCAATTTTTTTATCCAATGATAAAATTGATAACATGGGAGAATAATTGAGACAATAAGCTTTAAAAATCATCAATTATTTTTTAGTTTCGTCTCAATTCCAAATTCATGGGAAAATATAAGAGGTTGAATTTGCTACATATCAAAAGATTAGGACATTATTTCAATGTTTCAAGAGTTGAATTAATTTAATATTTAATTTGTAGTTAACCCTGTATGCTAATAAGGTTAATATTTACTTATAGCGTGATCTTTGCATGTATAATGATATTTTAGCCTAACATTTGAAAATTTACAAATATGACATGTCTTTTACTTTCTTATTACACTTGTAGTCCACTACTTATAGAATCTAAAACGACGTCGTTATGTTTAAGTTTTAAGGTTAGTATCAATTGTGACCCGACCTTTAATATCATATTTAAATTTATTCCATTATTACTATATTTATCTTTTCATAATTTTAATATAAAAAATAATATTTATGTCTATTGTAACCATATATCTAAACTATATTAATCTATTTTATTCTATCGTCAGTCATGTTGACAATTTTTTTTTTTAATATATCTTCAATAATTTTTTATAAACACTACATTGATTTAAAAATTATATTGATGTTTTCATTTCTCGAAACACTAACAATTTAGTGATCTTGATATAGTTTAGTATGTACCTGACTATTATTAAATATATTAGTTATATTAAATAAATAAGAGTTTACTTAAAATTAATTAGATGTTTGTTATAAGCAAATGAAATTTTATATAAAAAGTGGTACAAGGCAAATAAAACTTCTTTCTACAGAATCTAAACCAATGTTTATTTATAAATAAGATTTTGCTAAAAAATAAATAAAATGTTTATTTACACTAAATAATACAATAAGTATGGACAGGAGCTTTTGTAAAAAGAAAAAAATGCTACAGAGCCTACACATAATGAATCCAGTCACGTGTATATTTATTATGTGCATATTAAAGTTCAAGTACAATCTTGGTATATTATAGTTTTCTAAAATACATAAAAGAAATCCCGTTGATCTGAATATCACAAAATTAAATATAGATTGGCAATTATTACGTGTGACTAAGACTCATAAGTCATGACAAGTCAATTTATCGGAAATGAATTGAAACACGTACAATATATACAATGATGAAGCCAGATATTTCACGTTGAATAGCCTAAAAAGGCATTTCACAGTTTCTTCAATAAGATTTCTTTAAAATCAAACCACAAATTAAACTCAATCTTACCATAAATTTAATAAACTTCGAAAAAATCTTATTTGTATTACAATTTCTTGATATTAATCTTTAAACAAAGATGAATAACAAAAAGAAAGAGGAATCAATTATGGGTTTATATTCTAACAAGAGACAAATTTCTAAATTCTCAAATTTAACTAATTCAATAATAATATTTTTTAGAAAATTTTATATTTATAACACAAATTACCAAAATATTCTTATTTAAAAAAAATTTGTTGCCCCCTCCATAGTACCATGTAGCTCAGTCACTAAATATATAATACCCCATTTCTGAATCTTTTTGTGGATTCCGTTGATCTAGTACAATGTGTTGTGGGCTCTCCTTCATCAATATTTTTGTTTTCTTTTCTAATTTATATGTTTGTTCATTTTCCTTTTTCTTATTTATTCAAAAGATTAGATATGTAAAATTAAATAAAGATGCCAAAGAAAAACAACAAACAAGATAACATCTAAACACAGTGAAATCATAGTTTTGTTCAATAATTATAATTATGTTCACGAATAATTGCATTATCATATGTTATATTTTCAATTTAAGACATAATTAGATTTTTATATTCATCAAAGTTTGAACAATATATACACTATCTATATATTGCACATTATTCAACAAAACTATATTACAACTATAAGGATAATTGCTATTTAAATTATAAATTTTCGTTGACTTCTGGTTAATCCCATAACTTTTGAAACTAGAACATAAAATCATAACTTTTGACATTTTCTTAGTTATCTCACAAATCAAAATTCCGGTGAAATTGGTGGTGACGTGTCAATCGGAATTTCCAAACGTGGACAAAACTTTTGTTCTTCAAAACAATGTCGATGAGATAATTTTCATTTAAATCATAACTTTTCGTTGAATTTCAGCTAACATGTCACCACCAATTTAACCGAAATTTTGATTTGTGGGATAATTGAGAAAGTGTCAAAAGTTATGATTTTATGTTCCAATTTCAAAATTTATGGAATTGATCAGAAGTCAACGAAAAGTTATAATTTAAATGATAATTATCACTGACTATAAAATACAATACGAGTTCTATCGCCCCCAATGTATTATAGATTCATATAAATTACTCAAATAATCAAATGATTTCATGAGAATTTGACTTTGGATATCCTATTATTTTCCATCCATCAAGATATACGAATCAAGCAAAATTAACTCATATATATTTATATATGCCTGGTTAGGGAAAGTTTTTTTTTTATGTATTTATTATTATTATTTTATATATGTAATCATAGTTAGACCAAAATGTAGCATGTAGGTGGATAATATGGCTATGAAATTGAGCATTAAGCCAATATAATTAGCTCTATCTAATTATGAAAAAGTTATTTATTTACATGTATTAAATAATAATAAATAATAACCTATCTGGAGGAGAGGTAACCTCTACTCTACCAATGAGATGCTGCCCAATCTGCTGCTCGCTACACTAACAGTAGTATGTCTAGATCCTACTGAAACGCTGCCCGATCGGCTGCCCGCTATGCTAATTTAATTTTAACTAGACCTAATTGCTAATTTGCAATCCTTATATTTCCGGCCCCATAAATGCTACCTAGTTCAATTTTTACTTCCTATATTACTCCTAACAAAAATAATTGCAATTGAATTACAATGTATATATTCATATACTAGTATATAGTGAATAATATACGCGTGAAAATTCACTAGAATGTTATTTGTTTGCTAATTTTATATTACATTTTTGTACGATTATCTATTAGTAAATACAATATAATAACTTATTTGGATAATTGCCTGTAAAATCACGAAAAACAAACTAATTCTAGTTTAACGAACATCTTTCAAAATTTGAATGACAGATCACAAAGTTTTAAAAATTCTCAATTGTTCCATCTAACCAAATTAAATCACAAAGTTCTAAAAATTCTCAATTGTCCCATTTGAATCTCTAAACCTTATAACACAGAATCTCGTTGGAGACGGGTAATTGATGATTCGAGAAGTGTAACTACTCTAGCTGTCTTAAGCCTCATAATACTACGTCGTTTTACTAATTGACTGTTCATTCCACGTATATTTTTTGGTCTGTCAACTCAGTTTCAATTTCTCTCAAATTTGGTAAGATGAGACAATTGAGAATTTTTTTAAAACTTTGTGATTTAATTTGGTCAGATGAGACAATCGATAATTTTTAAAACTTTGTGATTTGACATTCAAATTTTGAAAAGTACTATACAAATAGGAATTGGTCTTTTTCTTCATAATTTTGCCGGCAATTCCCTAAATTATTTTATGTGTTGCTCATTAGATATAACATCTTACTCTATTTGAAGTTTGAAAAATTTAACGAGAGTTCCAATATTCAACGCATGAGAAATTTAAATGATTTGATTGGCGTATTAATATTTATTATACAATAGACCTTTTTTCCCGAACTTCAAATAATCATTAAAAATGAAAGGTGCTAAATTTTGATTAATCTTTAAAAAATAAATTTCTGAAGTTATTGTATGATGGAATATTAATTTGCTGTAGACTGATCGCTCGATGTCGTAAATTTGGAAACGGTAATTAATGTCGATGACATTAATCCCTTTTAATTAATTAATTAGGCTTCTTTTGTAACACGTGATTAGTAAGCTAACGACAAATAATGTTTATATAGAGCTGGCGTTTGGTAAGATTTGGTGGTAACTTTATATTTTGGACTTTTTAATTTTTGTTTTTGTCAAATTAGCCTCAGAAACTCAATAATTAAGTAGGAACTAGTAATTAATAGTAGGCTGGTTACAGCTGATGTTGAAACAGTGGAATGATTAATGTTATCAATATAAGATTTATAGTGTTTCCAGAAAACATTATAGGGTTTATATAGTAGTTTATGTTTTTAGAGAGACCATTGTCGTATTTTGTTATAGGGATAATTGTCATTTAAATCATAACTTTTCGTTGACTTCTGGTCAATCCCATAATTTCTGAAACTGGAACATAAAATCATAACTTTTAACATTTTCTCAATTATCTCACAGATCAAAATTTCGGTCAAATTGGTGGTGACGTGTCGGCCGGAATTTAACGAAAAGTTATGATTTAAATGGCAATGATCCCAACGACATTGTTTTGAAGAATGAACGTTTTGTCCACGTCAGAAATTTCGGCTGACACGTCACCACCAGTTTCACTGAAATTTTGATATGTGGGATAATTGAGAAAATGTAAAAAATTATGATTTTATGTTTCAATTTCAAAAGTTATGAGATTGAACACAAATCAACGACAAATTATGATTTAAATGACAATTATCCATTTGTCATATTATATATACAATTATAAGTATATAATGGCGGACACATGTATAATTAAAGAAGGGCTTAAGCTCCTACCAAGCTATTTTTTTTTATTTGTATAAAATATCATCAGATTTTCGATATTTTGTGTGAATTATTGTTCAAAAGCCCTATCATCGCAACGAAACATAGGAAAATTATTATCTTAAAATTTCGAACTTGAAATTTTAGAATATATAACCTCTACCAAAATAAATTTCTGCGTCCGTCACTACAAGTATATATGTATTAGGTGATTTTTGTGATTCGGATTTTTTTTCTATATTTTTTTTTGTCTTTACTGTGTCCCACTATTAGTTTCATGATTTTAATAAGATTTGTATTAAAATTAGTAACTATTGATAGCATTTATTGCTAAAGCAAAAGATTAAAAAGTTACTAACTATGGATTAATAAATCCTAATAATCAATTATTAATAAACAATTTGAAAATTAAAAATGAAATATAATTATAAATCCTAATTAATGCTAATTTGAACTAAAAGTGAAATGGTTGAAATAATAAAAAAATGATAGTGGAATACAAATTGAGACTAAATTGTGATAGAGGATTCTGTATCGCTAGCATAATCATAAGCTAATATCATGTCTTCGTGGCTGAAACCAACGATCGCGTTTTGAAAAAGCGGTTATTAAGTAGCTATTATTTAGTATTTGTAGATTCTAATTTTTTGAAAAATATGCGAACTCTTGTACGCAATAATAGAGTTAATGGTTGAATCTATCCCGACTTTTAGTGATTTTATTAATCTATCTCTATTTTTAAAATTTGTCAGTTCTATTCACAATTTTAGCAATGCTATCAATTTTATCCCAATCTTTTTAACTTAACCAAATTTATCTATATCTTTCCAATTTGTATCAATTTTATCAATCATTTTTAGATAATTATTTTAAAAAAATAAAAATTAAAGTTAAATATTAGTATTATCGTATTCAATTATTTTTCGGAGCAAAATATTAGACTTAACCGTTGATGTGAAATTCCGATGATAAAATTTATATAAGTTGAAAAGATTATCATAGAACTTATACAATTCCGATGTAAAATGATGAATTTAAAAAATTATGATAGAATTGATAAAATCACTATATATCATATAAATTCGATCATTAACCCGTTAATCATACTATAAGCTCTTTTTTTTCTTTAAAAGGAAAAAAAAATCACTTCCCTTTCTTAATTAGGTTTAGCAGAAGCAACCATGAAAGTACATTGGATAAAAGGCATTCTCTTAAATGGGACAAAATCATCTTAATTAACTATTAGGTATTCTGTTCCAAATAGTCGACGCCATTAGTTAATTTCTGCTGATTCATAGATAATTACGCCATAAGGATTAATACCTGATTTTCATTATGTACAAGTACACTAACTGACTTGAGTAAAATGACATAATTAAGTGGCCCATTCTCACATGGAATTGCTAATTGTCGAGTGAATGTATTTATTTAAGTATTGTTTTGTCGTGCAAACTAATTAAGTAGCCCTACTAATAAACCTTAAATACTGCTCCCTCCGTCCACAAAAATAGTCCTATTTTTCTATTTTGGTCCATCCACCAAAAATAGTCTCATTTTATTTATGAAAAATTTCTCACAACACAATACCCATAAATATTAATCTATTTACAACTTATACCACTATGACCCACCACTTTTTATCTCTTCAACCATTTTTTTTTCTCTCTCCTACTTTATCAACTACTTTTTCTCTCTCCGAGTCTCCAATCAATTTTTCTCCCTATCTCTCCTACTTGTTTAGTACATATCATATGATATATCTTTTATATTAAAGTATTAATTCTTACCAAAAGTTATTTTGTGTTTTATTCCGTATAATGCACATGGAATATTCATGAAACACACATAAGAACTAAAGGGAATTAAATAAATCATATATAAAAAGTAAAACTAAACCCTAAATTCTATCCATTAATTTTGGGTATAAAGAGACAAAAGTACCTCAATATAATATATTCCCTTCATACTTTAAAACATTACTTATTTTATTATTTTAGTATATCCTCCAAAATATTACCTATTTCATTTTTTTGGTAACTACCCAATTACTATCCTTTATATTTCTTTTCAGTTCATTAATTTATTACAAAAAAATTAAGCATGACTCACACATTTACTTAATATTCATAATTAAATACAATACCTTTAAAATGTGAATCCATTTTTCCGCTTATCTACATATTTATCTAATATTTATTAAAATTTATGTAAAAAAATGAAAAATATTTTAAAGGACGGAGAAAATATATTTTCATGTTTTAAAAAGGTCGGTGTATTTGATATTGTACATTGGTACATTGTGTATGCATAGTAGGTTCCAACACTTTGGGAATATGGTGTCTCGAAATCGAGTGGCACTAAATCATTTGTTACTTTACTCATTTGTATGGCCATGTATTGTCTAATTAAATAATTGTCGATAGTATATACTTGTAAGTAATTGATACGATGTGAGCAATGATAACTAAATACGTACATACTAATTAGTACGACTAGGGTATTCAACTATTCGAATGCACGGTACATTCGCTTTAATTAGAAATTAATAAATTCTAATTGGAAATAGGTGAAATATAATAGGGATGGATGCACCGTGTATCCAAATGTATACAATTTTTTTTATCTTTTGAGGCACATTTTGATGTATCAAAATCAAATGCATGGTGCATCTTTGCCCTGTAACTGAACTATATAGTTCATGGCATGAAATTCTGATCGAGTTGCGAAAATAGCTTGATCTTTGAGATATTGCAAAAATAGCTTAATCATGGGCATGAATTGTCAATATGACCCAAACCTACCTACACTTTGAGACTGAAAATCCTGAAATGGAGGCACGACTCCGACATGGATAGTTAGATTTATTTTTTATTTTACACCTGAGCATCAAAGCAACATTGTTTTTAGGCCTGAAAATATATTTCCACGCAATTTACAAAAGCTGATTAACTCTAATTTAATTTAATTAGGATGGACGTACATATCATACATTTACATACACATGTATTTGCAAAAAAAGAACCAAATACCACATGTTAATCCTTACTAAAACAAATTTTCTCTAAATTTTCTCAACCACATTCCACATATGATCTCTTGGTGAAACAATTTTGATCAAGAAAATTTCATGAGTACTTGCATGGTGTTGTGGAGATTTCTTCTATTATTGTTAGTTAGTATCACGTTTCTTATATATTTGAATACCTACTTAGGTAAAATATACGTCCTTGTTTAGGGGGCCAAATTTTTTTTTTGTAGCGAAATGGAGGGGGGCCGGGGTAGTTTCGTCCATTGGTTAGGGAGGCTAGTGGGGGATTAAAAGTAAGAAATTATTGGCTATATAATAAGCTAATGTAGATTATTGCTATGATGGTGTCTTAACATAACTAACGTCTGATTTCGTGCGCCACCTTAGTTATTATTTCGCACTAAATACCTTACTTTTGTCAATGTCAACGTAATTTCTGATTAAATTGGAGCTCATAGCCTTGAGCGGTTCCCATCTATCATTATCAACTATCTACCAACCATAACCATTAATATTTTTCCCAAAACGAAATGCTCCATGATTTATGGCCCTAGAATTAAATAAGCAAATTTAAAATTTGTTGCGATTTTTTCCCCAAAACAGAAACTCAATAATGTAGTCTAGGAATGTAGATATTTAGTATATTGTTGGATGTTTGTTTTTTGGAAGGAAATTGCTATAATTTGTAAGTTTATGTTATTAGTGTTACAAAAACACATAATCAACTATTTTTCTTTTAAAAATTATATAGAGGCGATTTCTAAACTATTCCGTTAAAATAGTTAAAACTAATAGTTAGTTATGAAGTTAAAAAAACTAAGATATACCGACTTATTTATAATTGGACGAACATGTCCTTCTGCCTATTTTTCTCTCTATTTCTCTTATCTCTCTTTTCACCCTATTTCTCTCTCAAATTCTTTTATCTCTCTTCAACATTATCTTGCTACCACTGTACAGTGCCAAGACTTTGAATTTATGGTATATAAGATATGAATTGGCTGAATTAATACCATGCATACCAAACTTGCATGATTTGATTTTATACCATGCAAGTTTTATAAATCTGGTAAGAATTCAGTCAGTTTATACAAGGCTTACCAGGCCTGAGCGTGACCAACCTTGGCACTGCGCGCATGTCTGGTAAGGTGGTCACACACAGGTATTGTAAGTCTGGTATGAATTCAGTCAATTCATACTATCCTTACCAAACATGTGCATACAGTGATATGGCTGGTCACACGCAAGTCTGATAAGTCTGATATGAATTCGGCCAATTCATACCATGCTTACCAAACAAAAATTACAAAAAGAATTTCTAAGGTAATAACTTTTATTCCCAAAAAATGTGTTGTATGCATGGCATGAATTCATCCAATCGATATCATCATACCAACAAAGCTCTAAAACCACACATACATAATGATAAGAATTATGATTACAACTAAGCATCAACAAGATTACAACTAAGCATCAGCAAAAATTGATAAAAAAAAATTAAAAAAATTATAGATCCAAATCGGGAGACGACGATGCGGGGCAAATCCAGATTGGGATGCGGCGGCACAGTAGAAGGGAGACAACTAGGATTTCGGCGCCTCGGTGAATCACGGCCACAGGCGACACAGAGGGGGAGATGCGGCGATGGTTTCAATGTTGCGGTCCGATTTGTAGGTGAAGGAGGAAGCTCGACAATAACCGTTGCGTGTGCAGCGGTAGAGGGAGAAGAAGGTCGCGCGCGGCGGCGTGAGTAAAGAAGAAGGTCGTGCAGCGGCAGCTAGGTGTTGCAGCTGCTGCTGCTGTTTGAAAGGGAGGCGGTGGAGAAGGGCTGGCAGAGAAAGGCTGGCGACAGTAGCCCGTGGTGGGAGAACTATAGTTTTATTTGTATTGAGAGAGAATGAGAGTAAAGATAGAATTTTGCTTTCTGTTTTGGGATGAGAAATGAGGCATCTGAAAATGAGAGCGAAATTGAGTAAATGTAATCATCAGGAATTTGATCGAAAGTTCAGGGGTATTCTAATAAAAAAACCAAAAATCGGCTATATTTTAGTTTTTTTTTAACTTGTCGACTAACTTTTAGTTTTGACTATCTTAATGGACTAGTTCGACGTATCATCATGATTATATATATAGGTGTTAATTGTTAATACATTCAAGAACTTTGATTTTTCGACACATTTTATAAATTATTGCAATATAACACTCTTTTTTCGATTTCGTAGCAAAACGAACACATTTAATACATTTTGCTCTCAGTATGACGTTGTTCATTAAGTGATATGTGACGAATATACCCGACGAATGTGCAAGAAAATAATCACGCCACGTCATCTATTCCATCGCCGAAAAGATTTGGACGTGCCTTTTTGCTGCCAATTAAAAAGTGACATCATTACAACACATGTAAAATCATATGTAAGTTAGTAAAACATCATAATCACATCATGACTGGACTAACATCATCTATCATACCAAACGAGCCTGGATCTCGAGCACATCTGACTTTCAAGAAACAAAACATTTTACAGAAAGTCACTCACAATAATTGGTGTCATGTAAAATCAAGAAATATATGAATGTAAGAAAAGGCATATGTCTTGTAAAGAAGAAGCGAAGTCGTTTGATTGTAGTAATTAAAGCCACAACAACCCTTTTAATCGCCACTTAATATTCCACTCCCATTATATGTGAAAAAAATAGATGATTAAATTGGTCGAATTCTGTTTCGATTTTAATTTTATGTTTCAATTTCACCGAAATTTTTATATGTGAGATAATTGAGAAAATATCAAAGTTATGATTTTATGTTCCAATTTCAAAAGTTATGGGATTGACCAGAAATCAACGAAAAGTTACGATTTAAATGAAAAATATCTCAAACATATAATAATATAAATGAAGAAACACAAGTGGTTTCTTTATTTGAATTTTTTAAATTTTCCTTGTATGATGAGGTAGAGCGTGTTTTGTCTCGGCGTAAATGGCAAGAATGGCGTCCACACCACATGGTAGGGGAAGTGTGAGAGAGTGAAGCCATAATTGATACATCTCCATTGTTGTGGGACTCCCTAGCAACCTATGTAGGTTGTTTTCCTAGAGGGGAACACTTGCCATTCTGCCACCTACCTTCCATATTTAACCCCTCTCCACCTCCCCCATGTTGGAGCACCGCCTCTAATGGAGGGCGACCCAGTCACCTCAGCTGCCGGCTTGGAGTGGGAGAATCTCGCTCTCTACACCGCCAAGCCTCTCCACTTCTCCATGTCCCTTCCCCATCTCGCCAACGAGCTCTACCACATCCCCGCCTCCGATGACGTGGTGCAGATGCCCTACCCTGGGGCGGTCGGCCTCAGGCTCGGCGCCTTCGCCTCCCCGCCCACGAAGAGGTCGCGGGCGTCGTACCACAATATGCAGAACCCCTGCTGCCAGGTCGAGGGCTGCAACCTCGAC
>JAYDZE010089159.1:0-24600 GCA_034509125.1 Monilaria moniliformis
ACAACAACAACAACAACAACAACAACAACAACAACAACAACAACAACAACAACAACAATAATAATAATAATAATAATTAAGTATGATCTATAATTTTAAAAATTACATTAAGATTTTCATAATAAGTTATTAATTGATAACATAGTGATAATAAAAAAATTAAATAAATAACAAATAATAAAATAAAATAATACCTAAGAAAATCTAGGAAATAAGAATCCTAAAAAATTATACTACTTTTCTTATTTTCAGAATTCTTATTATTTTTCTTATTAAATAAAAAATCAAACAAATACATAAATTTAAAAATTAAAAATCAAATTACTTTCTCAAATCAAAATTCTGCCAAACAATTCGATTTTTAACTAGAGAGGTAAAAATAGAATTTGAACAATTTATCAACATGGTAAATCCCATCAAATCTGGACTTCTTTTTCTCTCCCCAAAATAAGAGTCGCAGACATGTATTTAGATGCACCTACTATCACCATTTGTGGAGAATTAGAGATTATGGAATTTATAAGATGATTGCAGAGGATGATTTTAGAGAAAAATAAGGTTGTACCAGAGGATGATTTGATTCAAATTTTTGATGCATTTTCCTTGCGAGTCTCGATTTATTGAGAGAAATTGATAGATGCCAAGGGTTTTAATATCCACATCCATACCAATCAATTGGAGATCCATTTTGTAGATAAAATATTACGGTGGTTTCTATGGATGTTGATCGATTTATCCTAAGGCTTGCTGTATTTTTCTTAGATTTCTTACTCATTTTAATTAATCATTGACCTACAATTGTAATATTTTTTTACTCAATTGTTACTAGAAAATCGAAGCCCACTATATATATTTTTTCTGGCAGAAATTGAACAAATAGAATGAAGGAAATGCCCAAACCCACAAACACCATCTTTGAAATATTGAGACACTTATTTAGAGATACAATTTACATTCATATAGAATATTTATTTGAACATAAGATAGTAAAGAATTGGACAACATATTTTAATTTGAAAAAGGAGAGATAAAGACATGATTGGCTTAAAATCATGAAGAATTTGTTCCTCTCACTGTCCATGTTTGGGTTTGCTCTCCCAACCGAATATTTAAAAGGAGACGGATGGATCTTAAATTACTTTATTAATTTGTATGTCTTGCAAAAGTACCCACTGCATTTATATGCTTTAAAACAGGAAAAAAGGGGAAACGAAAACAATTACTATAAACAAGAAAAATAGAGAACACACACAAAAAATTACAATTGTAAAATACCAAAGATATTTCAACTTTTTTTCAAAGATAAAACAATCATTTTAGACTTTATCATTTGAGCAAACAGATAAACATATAGAAACAAAAAAGTTTGGTATGTACAATAGTAAAAAGGGAGTAGAGTAATAGATGTTGAAATTTCCGAAAATGAAAAATGGGAAGATAAGACGAGGCCCTCCCATCCCATTCCGACTACCATAACCAAGATTCTGTCACCTTTTTTTCATCCCTCCCATCGCGTGGTCCACACTCGCTCCTCCACCACCTATAAAGAGTCAGCTCCTCCACAGACAGAGAAAATATAGCAAACCAGACTTCATACATACAAATCTTCCCAGTTTCCTCTTCAACCTCAATATCCCACTAAACATGTCTGACAAGTGCGGAAGCTGCGACTGCTCTGACAAATCCCAGTGCACGTAAGAATTTTTTTTTTTTTCTCTTTTCAAGATTTTCATCTTGTTTAGGACGGGGAGAAAAAGAATCTTGTTTTATGTTCATGTTACATGTATGCTGATCCACTTTCAGGGTTCAAGCATGCAGCTTCATGTGTGTGTGTGTGTGTGTGTTCTTGGAAAGGAACAAGAAAGTTATGTGTGGATGCATACCTTTCTTGAATAAGTTTTCAGCAATCGACTAGTTTGATTTATCTATTTTTTTCCGACATATTGCAGCAAGCAGGGGTACACAGCCGACATCATTGAGACCGAGAAGAGGTATAGTTGATCAAGACAATAAATTACACAGAAAACTAAAATTTTAATCTACCGTAGGTGATACTGAGTTGGAATAACTGGGATTGTTTTTTGTGTTTGCAGCTACACCATGGTGATGGATGCTCCTGCTGCTGCCGAGCACGATGGCAAGTGCAAGTGCGGCACCAGCTGCAGCTGCACCGACTGCACCTGCGGCCACTGAGAGCATGACCAAATATTGGGGGCACTAGATTTCTTATCATATAATGTAATCCTCTATAGCAGTAAATAAGTTTGTGTCTGCTCTGAGTCAACTTCTGGTGTCCCTTTGTATCCTTATCCAATGAATTAAATTAACAGTACTCTCTCTCTCTCTCTCTCTCTCTCTCTCTCTCTCAGACACACACACACCAATGGAGGATGGAGGATTGCTATATTCTGGTTTGTATATCATATACAAACTAGAAGCCCCAATTCAAGAAGTGCAATACAAAACACATTTAATGCATACTCGAATCTGCTGCTATATACCAACTTTATCTTAACTTTGGATATATCCATATATGATCTTAGAAAAATCCAACTTTATCTTAACTTTGGATATATCCATATATGATCATTTTATTTTTCTAAAAGGAAACAACTCTAAAATATCCTAGTTACATAAACATTGATTGAGAAACGAAAATTACCTGCAGATTTCCTCTCTTCACCCACATCAACTGTAAATTATTGCCGAGGAACATTTAATTTGATTCTGCAACTAATCCAACATACCACTAAATAGTAGCAATTGCAGGAACCCATATACACCAAAGATGAGATGAACATTATCGCTTCATAAATTTCTCAATATCAGAGAATGGAACAGTTAACATCCTTGTTTTTATATTGTTTCTTATTTTCAAATGAAGTTAGTTTCACTAACTCTATATTCTGTAACTTGTGAAATTCAAAAAATGTATCATAATGTTTCCAACTATCTAAGCTGATTAGCCTTTTCAGATTTCAAACATTAAAGCCTTCCGCGCGAAGGCATTTGCGGTGAGCCTCAATCCATTTTTCACAAGCAGATTCTCCATGCTCCACAATGCATTCATCCCTCAGCTTCTTAGTCTCGGGGCAAGCACAACAGATCTTCTTCTTTGGCTTTACATCGGGCACAGAACCTTGGTCTTCCAGTGATTTTATGGAGACAACAGGGGATGGGTTCTGACTTGAAGATCTGACGCCCATCTACGAGCAAGTAAAAGGCATAGAAAATAACTTCTATATGTCATTGTTGAGACATTATCCAGTAGAGAAACAACTATATAAAACAAGGGCAGCAGAAACTGGAACTTAATGAAAGGTGCTGCAACCAATCTGTGCAATTATAATTGCCATATTTTATTAACTGAACCATGTTGGTCATTTCCATCAAGTTACAGGTATTTTATATTAACCCTTTAGAACAAATCAAGAGAATTGTAGCAGAGACAAGTAGATTAGGTCCGGTAGGTGGAAGCAGGCTCCAGAAAACTATGTAAAAGAGCTGATAACTAGTTCAACAAATGACTATTGTGTTCCTAAACATAGAATAGAACAAGGACCTATGTGGAGTTACATGACAAAGAAATTTCTTTAACGATTCGAGTAAGCTAGATACAATCCAATTCTCCAATTGTCAAATCCCTCAAAGACATTCCAGATCTAACATGAACCAAATATAAACAACAAGAAAAGGAGCATCGCTTCCTTGCATTCCCTTCGGTCTCATCTCCCATCTAACCATTTGCCCTTCAAGATCCCCACCTAAGCAAGCCTACAGGAGTGGATAATAGATGAGGAGGGTAATTCTTAGCCCATCAAGATCCTCATCAAACTGCTGAAAGATTGATCACCTCAAACGCGACTTAATTCCGAATTTGTTGCACAAACCTATGTAATAGAACGATTAACATAACTATTAATAGAAACTCTGCATACCTTTAAATGCTTGGTTTCAATTTCTTCGGAATATTTTTCAACAGTTTATTATGATGATGATCCTTCATCAGCTTTAATCAACAAAAGATCCAACTTTTCGCATACTATCCACCGTTTACTAAGCTATTTTCTACTTTCAGTCACAATAACAAATTCCGTTTTGCAATTCTAATCTCTTGAAGAGCCTTCGAGCTGAATTCTCCCCAAGAAAAATTGCTCAAAACCAAATCCAATTCAAAATCAAGTTAAATATATTCCGGGGGAAAAATCAATAGTATTTCTAATCGAATCCAAAGAGAACTATACTAAAACTTTTTCGACATATAAGACAGCATATAAAAGCAATCCACGATGTAAAACCATCAGCAAAACTCCCAAAAGGAGGTACAGAAAAGAATTAGGGAAAATGGCAACGGTAAATAGATAAAGAATTTGAGAGACAGAAGATTACCTTTGATCTTTTCCTAAATCGACGAGAAAATGGGGAGGGCTGAAAAATCGTGAGTTGAAGAATAGAAGCGAAGGGAAGGGTTTATGAAAGGGGTTATGCGCACGCAACACTTAACTCAGTGGTTCTTAATTGAAAATCGTGGCTCGTCGAGGAAACTCGCTTTTTTTTTTCTTTTTCTTTTTCTTTTTCGGAATTCTTAATATATATACATGAAAATATAGACAAGGTTAATCGTTTAACCCAATACAGAAAGTTAAAAAAAATGCCAGCGAAAACTCCAATTGAGGCAAGAAAGTGTAGGTTGGGGCTCATATGGTTATTGGTTACCGGTTATTAGTTAAACCGATAATCGAACCAAATCGATAATCAGTACAGAATGGATTCAGTTCTCGGTTACAGTTTCAGTATGCGGTCGACTATTAGTTATAATCAATAAGGGTTTTAAACCGAAAAGAACCGAATTCATAATTCTAATTTCTAATTTCTAATTCAGCCATCTCCTTACTGACATAACACACAATTGGCGAACGGAACAGAACCATCGCCTTTGCCGCCCACTCCTCTGGCGCCCGCCTGCGCCGCCACCCTCCTCCGTTCAAAGCTCAGGTCAAAACACGACCTAATTTGTAGACTTGTAAGTTAAGGCTCAATTTAGTTTATTTCTTCTTAATTCTTATTTGGGTGATTCTAAATATAGCCAATAAATTATTCATTATAGTTAATAATAATTCGATTTTTTCCTCTCTCTCGCCAAAAAAACCTAGGCAGCTCACTAGGTTCTTAGAGAGAAGCAGTAGTACCCTTCTGGGACAGTTTTCCTTGATTTCACAAACACATAAATTTGTAAGAAGAAGAGTTTAACGATGGATCCCGAGGAAATGTCGAGATTGGTGGACGAATTGAGTCCAATGAAGGAAGCCAATGAGGATGTAGTGGAGGTGAACATGGACATGGCTAAGGGGGAGAATGGAGGAAGAAGACTGGCGAAGTGTGTGGTGGGGAAAATAATCGCATCGAGGGTGGCGAATAAAGAGACTCTACGAACGCATGTACCACGAATTCTACAGACAAGGAATGACACAAATATTGAAATAGTGGGAGATAATATTTTTGTTATGGTATTTGCAACTGATAGTGAACGATGACACGCCTTGTACGATGGCTCATGACATTTTTTTTACTGTCTTATGTTGTTCAAAGAACCGAAGGGAATGAAGAAACCCACAGATGTGAAGCTTGAGGAGTACTCAATATGGATCCAACGCCATAACCTCACATTGTTGTGTATGAACTCAACAACGATACGCCAAATTGGAGAAAAAGTGAGCATAGTGGAAGAAATTGATGTTGGAGAAGGAGGCAACTATCTAGGCCAATATGCACAGGTTAGGGTTAGGAGAAAAGTGGAGACGTTGCTTCAAAGATGTGTAAGGATCACAGCGGGACCGGAATATGAGACAAAAGCAGTAATAATTCGGTATGAACGAATCCCGGAATTCTGCAGTGCATATGGACGTTTGAGACATATAGTGCGATACTGTGGAGATTCAACGGTGGATAAGACAAAGAGGGCTTTTGGCACGTGGCTCAAAGCTACCCAAACGACAGAGATGCAGAGGAACAAAGGAGGAGCGAGTTCACAAGAGAGGTCCAGGGCTTCCACACCGTCAGAGAAAGGAAGAGGGGTATGGCACAAACATGGATAATTATGTCTAGGATAGACCAACAAGGTGCAATGGGAACACCTAGTGCAGCTACAATTGTGAGCTCTTTGTTAATGGAATGTAAGGCGGATTTGGCACTCATAATCCCGAAGAAGATAGATGAAGGTGAAATCAGAAAAGAACAGGAAAAGGAAAAAGGGATGGTGTATGAGGAAAATATGGAGGGGGGAGATCGAGATAGAAGTGAGGAAGAAGAAAAAAAGGTGAAGATGCAAAGCCCTAAGCTATTACCTAACAAGAGGAAGAAAAAAGGAGAAACCAAGAGGTGGAAAAGAAAGGCCCGAGAAGTGAGCAAGGAGAAAGTTTTGACGGGCTGATGAAGAATGGAAAGGAAGGAGATGAGAGTGGATTGAAAAGGGGCATCAGTGAATTTAGAGGGAAAGAACAAAATTCCACATGGAAACAACCTTGTTTCTGTACCAAAAAAATGAACATAATGAAATAACGGTCTGCAGCCGCCGCCAAACACAATGAATTGCATAGTCTGGAACGCGCGCGGACTGGGTAGCACAAGCGTGTTCCATCAGCTGCAGTGTTTAATAGCCAAAGCTACCCCAAGTATAGTCTTTTATCAACGAGACTAAACTCATATATGAAAGTTGTAAACGATGGAGGGAGATTTTAGGAATGAAAGGGATTTTATGTGTCGATGCAAAAGGATCAAAAGAAGGACCGGTACTAATGTGGGGTGATAGAGTAGATGTGAGAATAAAGACATATTCGAGCGGCCATATCGATAGTATGGTAGAGGATGTGGAGCAGACGTGGAGATTCACAGGTTTTTATGGACACCAAGTGGTTGAAAATAAAAAATTCTCATAAGAACTTATGAAGATGCTGTCGGACATGGATTATGGACAAGGTAAAGCCTGGTTGATAGGAGGCGACTTTAACGAAATCATTGAGGAAGTAGAAAAGAAAGAAGGAAGACTAAGATCCCTAACAGAGATGGAATAATTCTGAAACGCAATAATATATTGCCGATTAAATGAGGTAGCAAACCCAGACAAGGGATTCACGTGGTTTAATAAGCAGAATGATGACCCCATTTTCGAAAGGCTGGATAGAGTGATGGTAAACGCGGAGTAGCAAATAAGCTTTGGTAAAACTAAAACGAGGGCCCTTGACTTTTATGGCTCTAATCATCGGCCAATCATGTGTAGTTTCGATCAGGAGAATAAATTGGTGATAATCAAAAGGAAATGGCGGTTTTTTTTCGAGGATAAATGGCTGCTTGAGCGACAGTTTGTACTGGATTTTATGTGTGAATGGCAGGCCCTAAGGAACGTTAGAACCTCATCCGTAAACTGGCCCTAAGTGGACAGTTCCTCAAAAAGTGGGCGAGAGACAACTTCCAGCTAAGAGAGAAGACCCTTGAGAAAATGCGAGAAGAGAGACAAGAGCTACTTCAACAAGCCGATGGAAGAAACACACACAAGAAGATCAGTGAGCTAAATCGAAAGATATAAATGCCGACTAAGGTAGAAGCAGCGCATTTGGAGCAAAGAATGCGTTTAAATTGGCGTGCAAATGGAGATAGAAACATCGGTGTATTCCATGCACAAGCATAAAAAAGAAGAAAGAAAAATACGATTGTGGAGTTGGAGGATGGGAATGGAGAACTCACACGAGAGGAATGAGAGAAGGCAACAATAATAGATGAATATTTCTCCAACCTTTTCAAATCGCCAAAGCCTAATCATGCAGAGATGATGAAGGTCATTGATGCGGTACAAGAGGAGTTTTCGAGAAAGGAAAAAGAGTTTTTAAATAGGGACTTTGACGCAAATGAAGTCAAGACGCTTGTGTTCGAGATGCACCCATCGAAAGCGCCGGGACCGGATGGCTTCATCGCGAGATTGTTTTAGAGATTCTAGCCTGTAGTAGGAGAGGAAGTGACAAAAGAGGTGCTGAGAATACTAAATGAAGGGGCTGAGATTGATGATTGGAACGACACCTTGGTCTGTCTCATTCCAAAGAAAAAACAACCACAGAGAATTTCTGAATTTCGCCCGTTAAGCATGTGCAACACCACATACAAGATAGTAGCGAAGACAATTCCAATAGATTGAAACAAGTGCCGGGAAAGGTAATAGATGAAGCTCAGAGTGCTTTCATTAAAGTCCATTTAATTACGGACAACATTCTCATAAGCTATGAGTGTCAGCATTGGATAAGGAGACGCAAGAAAGGAAAGAAAGGCTATGCAGCAATGAAACTAGATAGGAGTAAAGCATATGACAAGGTGAAGTGGTCTTTCCTTGATGAAATGATGCGAAAGATGCGGTTTCCAGATAAATTAAGGATGACCATCATGAAGTGTGTAATGACAGTGAAGTTTTCTTTCATGATGAATGGCAATATATATGGTAGCATGACTCTTTCACACAGACTCCGACAAGGAGACCCCCTTTCGCCTTTTTTGTTTGTGATTTGTACCCAAGGCCTATCTGCACTGATACATCAAGCGGAATTGAGGAGTAGCATTAGAGGGGTGCATTCGGTTCCGAGACAAGTGAGTATCACGCATTTGTTTTTTGTGGACGACAGTGTGATGTTTTTCCAAGCGACCAAGGAACGCGCAAAACACATGGCAGACATTCTCAAGATATATGAGCGGGCCTCAGGACAGCTCATCAACTATGAGAAGTCAACACTATCATTCAGCCCGAACACGAGGGTGCTAGACATCAACAGTGTAAAGAAGATGTTGGGGATGAGAGTGGAGCAAGGAATCCAAATGTATTTAGGCCTCCCAACATACTCATTAAGATAGAAATGTATACGATTTGGATATATCAAGGAACGAATCCAGAAGCGTATCCTTAGGTGGAACCAATGTGAGTTCTCAGCATGAGGAAAAGAAATTATTCTAAAGGCTGTAATCCAAGCAATCCTGACATATGCAATGCAGTGTTTTAAGTTGTCAAATGGTATGTGTGATGATATTCAAAAACTGTGTGCGGATTATTAGTAGGGAGATAAAGAGGAGAAGAAAAGAATGCACTAGATGGAATGGAAGCAAATGTCTAGGCCTAAGGCGGATGGTGGGATGGGATTTAGAGAGCTAAAAAGTTTCAACCAGACTCTCTTGGCCAAGCAATTATGGAGAATGATCATGAATCCACAATCTCTGGTTGCTAGGGTTTTCAGAGCACACTATGCAAAAAGGGGCGAATTACAACAAGCGACGCTATGTAAAAGGGGGCGAATTACAACAAGCGATGGTGCAGCCAAACTGTTCCTTTGTTTGGCGATCGATTATTATAAGTCGAGATTTGCTCGAGAGAGGAATGCGGTGGAGGGTGGGAAATGGAAGACGAATAAAGGTGTACGAGGACATGTGGGTGACATGACTGCGGGAGGGAAAGATAAGCAGACCATTGATAGTGAATGACAACACTATGTTAGTGCACGAGCTACTTACGAAGTAGAGCGAATGGAATGAACAGTTACTAACGGGAAAATTCATGAGACATGAAACAGCCGCGGTCCTGAACACACCGATAGGGGAGAGAGGGAAAGATGATGAGAGGATGTGGTTATGAGCCGATTGGAAAATTCTCGGTAAAGTCGGCATATCTCCTTCATATAGGTTTCTTTTCTAATGATGCAAAGACAAGTAAAGCAGACAAAAAGTGGTGGGGAACAGATATTCCCCCAAAGGCAAGGGTATTCCTATGGAGAGCGTACCAAGAACTCATCCCGACGTCTAGAAACTTGAAGGAGCGTCACGTGCCGACGGATGGAATTTGTACGTTGTGCAAAGATAGATGGGCGACCACAGTACATGCTCTGATGTTTTGCCCAAAAGTGAAGGAAATATGGAAAAGTGAGACATGGTGGGGATAAGCATGGTGGCCGAGGCAATAAGCGAGAAAAAGAACACCGTGGATATGAAATATGGTGCATCCTGTTATGGCAGGTTTGGAGGTTTGTGACCAGACCAAGGTAGGTTCCGTTTAATTCGAATGAGAATCTCTATGGGGTAGGAGTTACTATCAGAGACTCTGATGGAAATATTAGAGCAAAAAGATCAAGACGAACACCCCCGCGCTTAAATGTAATGATAGTCGAGATGCTTGCGGTTGTGGATGGAATAATATTCAGCCTAGAGCAACAACTGAGGCCAATAGAAATTTATACGGACTCGATTTTGACAGCACGGATAATGGCAAATGAGAAGGAAGAACAAGAGTTTGTGCCGGAAGACGTGGTGGATATTCTGAAGCAGGCGAGAGACTATATGTTGATCGGGGTATTTCACATGTATCGAACGGCAAACAAGGCCGCCCATAGTCTTGCTCAGTTTGGAGCGACGATAACGACATAGATGACTTGGATAGAGAACTTTCCAATATGGTTGAACACATTGTAATGAAAGATAATAAGCAATAAAGATCTCTTTTTCTTCAAAAAAGATATTCATTATAGCTCCTTCTTTTAAATAAGTAAAAATAATAATGAATTTACTATTATACCATTAAAACCTCTAACAATTAAATCCTAAAACCTAACCACCTATAGCCCAAAAAAAAAAATTGATTCATCTTGTTTTGATGCCCCAGAACCTGTTTTTCAATCTAATTCTGTTGGTAATATATGAAAATAATATCTCGTTTTCAATAAAATTGTATGTTGCATCTTGCGGAGCGATGTGGTCGGCGAGGTCGTCAGAAACATTAAAGATGTCACCATATTTGATGTGTTGGGGCTGCTCTACCGTTTGTGTCCTTACAAGTTGTTCTTGATTCATTCTGATCATTTGTTACTATATATAATTTCTACCCAAATAAGGTGGTTTCGAATTGTCGCGGTGAAAGTGAAACATATAAGTAGTGTGGTGATTGGAAAGGAATTGTGGTGTTGTCAGATTTTGACGAAAGAGGCCGGAGATCATTTACTACTATAAAATTATCAAATTAAGATGATTTCCATAAAAGATAATTGCTAGTCGGCCATGAGTTGGAGGAGGACTTTGAAGACAGGTAGGTAGCAGATGGATAGTTGTTGGTCTGTCATCCACTTGTCATTAGTTTTTGTAATTTTTTCAGTGTTTCTGGGAACGCTCCATCCGTTTTTTACGGCAGGCGAACATTTTCATCAAGGGAACGGATGAAGGGGGTGAAAGACATTATGCATATCTTTCAGTAGGTATAATTGGTAACATCCAATGGTAGGGGTCTGATCACGAATCCTCATTCCTTCTGAGATGCCATGAGATTTGAGTGCACAAAAATATGAGTAGAGTTTAGTAATCGAATATCCCTAGATCACTATCTAAAATAGATAGTTTGTTTTAGTATCAATTATAATTAATAAACTTTTTATGCGTAGTGATACGAAGCATATCAGTTGTCACACATATCACAGTTTGTAACAACATAATAAATAAACAACATAAGACGAACAATATGTTTACCCAATTCAGTACTCAAGCACCTATGTTTGAAAGGCCACACCCAAGGAAAACACTTCACCAATTAGAGATAAGTTACAAATGACTTATGCAATAAGATTAACTCTTATTACGCCTATAACTTTCCAAACCTCCACCAACAGTAAAATGTTAGATATATGTGCACTACATATATATAACTTAGATGTGAATAGTAAGCTCACCACCTAACCCCGATTACATCAACAGAATCTAAAATAATTTTATGACAAGTAAAATAAATATCTGACTATTTTGATCAACGAACCTCCAATGTCGTATATCGTAGTTGACTGGATCTTCCACACTTTCTTGCGAAACCGTGGGCAACAATATGGATTCAATAAATAAGAGTCATCTCTTTTTCATGTTGGGTGATGTCTTAACTGTGATTGCATGATCTCTATTTATAGGGAATACTTGCCCTAACCGCATACTTAGTTAGAGTATATCCTGAAATTATTGTTAGCCCACCTTTAATATATTGCATAATTATATCGGTAAAAATAATATTACACACACACATATATATATATATGTGTGTGTGTGTGTGTGTGTGTCAGTGTGTGATTTTGATTTCCCCTTTCATTCTATTTTTAACACACCTATGAGTGTAATCCATTACACAATTTAGTCCTCTGTACGACATGTATGATGTTAACTGCAAATTTGGAGCAAATTTAAAATTGTGAAACAGCATGACTGACAAGTGCCCATCATGATATTACTAAATAATAGGAAGTCGTTTGGAGATATTGAGCCAAAATTCACAAGTCTGATTTTAGGGTTAAAAGGGGTTATTTTGGTCAATAGAATTTTTTAATGAGGTTATTATGTTGTCCATAATAATTATAATCCGTTTTACAATCATACGAACCAAACAACAAAAAATCACATCTGACATTTTAACTGAATCTACCAAACAGACACAACAGACTAGATATCATGCCCAAACAAGATTAGTTATCTTGTTTATTATCTTATCTAAGCTATTCTCATCCTACTTACCAAACTCAGCCTAGATGTATTTGGAGTTAGTTAATAAATGCGGCAGGATATGTAAAACTTAACCATCAAGTCCATCATGCATGACCCAACACTAGACTAGACTATCAAAGTCTTGAGTAACATTTTATATCACTTACCCTATATATGTTATACACTTGTTTATTTTATCTTAATATAAGTTTTATAATTGATTGGCAACTAGATTATAATAATTTTAGTGCATTTATTGTATTAATCTTGCTCCGATCACATAGTGTATTTAACCATTGATTAACAGGTTTGTAAAATAAATGAAAGTATTTCACAGGTTTCATGTTATGACTGTGAGCGACCCAAATACAAGAATAAAAATAACATATATTTTTGTGCAAAAATTAAGAGACGAATTGCTTATTATAATTATTGGATAAGATGTGACATAGTAAACAAATTAATTACTTTAATGAGTTAACAATTTTTTTTTGAGTGTTACAAACTAAGATATTTCAAATGCAAACGGTATCGTTTTAGAGGTACACATCAAATAAAATAGCTATATCTTTTGAGAATATGTAATTATCAAAAACATATTATAAAAAAAAAAAGTATTATAATTCATTATTTTAAAAGTCGTTTTGAAAATTATAAACTTATTTTTTACATGTAACCCAAAAAGGAGATTATGCCATTCCCAATGATACAGAAAGATGTTCACGAAGGTATTTTTCTAATGTTTAAATTGTAATTCTTTATTCCCTCTCGACACTATCATACATGCTAAGTAGATTTATTTCTTTTACAGAATATATACTTCTTGCTATTGCACGAGAGCACCAGATACTGGATACTTTTTGTTCTATTATGATTTATTTATGAACATCATAGCCTATGTGTATGCAGATAATAAAGAAAACAACATGAAATACAATTTAGAATTGATGATATCGTCTGCTAAATTTCAGTTTTGCACATCATCTCTTTCCACTCTTAGTATCAAATAAAGGAGCAAAATCAATCATCTAAAAGATTTCCAAAATCAAAAGATCAACCTCTATCTCAAGATACCATCATTTTAATGATCAAGAAATCATTCAACAGAAGCAAAGAGAACTATATATATCAAAGAAGATGATTTACAACAGAAGGCATATATACTCGTGGGGCCTTTTCTCTTGGATCCAACTAGAGACCAGCATTCATCAATCATCAAAGGAAAAAAAAAGGTGGAATGTGACAAAGTCTCGAGAATCATGCTTTCAAGAATCAAGATTCTCCAATAGCGTGGGAGGTAATATTGTCACGATAAGGGGGCATTTACGATGGCCAACAAATTGGCTAAACAATATATAGGATTGATACTCGAAGGATTACAGATCCGACTAGTTCAGAACTGTTCGGCCATCAATGTATGTGGTTGATCGGCCTCTATTATCTTCATCTATCAAGCTATCAACCGAAAGTAAGCGCCCCCTTACAAGACTAAGTTATGATAGAATAAATAATTTTTAAAAAAAGAAAAGAAAAGAAAGAAATCATTTCCAAACTCTGCTGCTGCTTAGTTCTCTTGTTTCGATGGTTTCTATAATCTAAACTGCTAACCAATTGGAAATTTGCATCTTTCAACTATCCTAAAAGCCTTAAAAGCAACAACTAACGACTACTGCTAATGTATGATTTAGGAGTGCAAGAAAAAACATATCTGATTGTACCATGCTATCAATATCAACCACTGCAAATCACATCAGGATTCAAAAGCATATAAAAATTTATGTTGAGTACTTAACAAATTTACAGCACATAAACATTCATTATGTTACTAACATTAAAGCAACGAACTTTTTGCAACTAGTGAAGACACAAAATATAAAATCATCTAGAAAACGGAAATTAGAGGATAAAAATGACAGACGGACATACCTCTAGAAAGTAGCAAAGTGGATCATGTCGTAAGAAATATACTCCAGGTGAGGCACCATAACTTGCTGAGGGAGCATAAGAAAATACAATGGGACAAAATGATTCCATCTCAAGTATGGTATCCACGATAAAAATGTGTGTGTGACCAATATAAAGCAAGTGTGGTTGCAGTGTCGTGGATATTTAGTAATCTATTTTTGGTTTCAAGACTATTCTTATGTCACGCAATCAGAAAGACATAAGGCAAGTGAAAATCATAAGCATATCAGGGAGATTATGAGGACTCGAGTGAAACTCAGATCTCACAAATCATTGCCTTTTCAAGGAAATTTACAACAAAGATGATCAACACTCAAAGAAGGAAAACATTGTATAAAAAAGACAGAAAAGAAAAGGAGAAGAAATTATTCACAGTCTTATCAGATTCAAGTGTCCATCAGATTTAGTTTGTAAATAATGAAGTTTTCTCTCTGAAGTCTGAAGCACATCCAATCCCAGTTGAACTCCTAACTCACAAACGTGGGGTGGACCACATCTCCGTAGAAACATCTATCATCTTCCTCCCTTTCGACACAAACAATGTAGATCAAGCTTGAAAACCAAATTACACATCCACACCAATGAAAGACGTTGCAGTTCCCAGTTCCATCTGTGCCCACCAAATGCCGTATGATGAAGAATCAGCTACAACAAACATCAATCATATTTCTCCCTCCACGAATACACAAGAAAGAAAACCCATGAAAGCCCTAGAATAATGTCCCCAAAAACCAGCCTCAGCCAGTCGTGCCCGAGATCCTCCACCTTCCTCTCAAAGTAAATCCTCCAAATGGCCATAGCAACGTGGAGAACCACACAGCCTCTAGCAAAGAAGCCATGGAACTCCTTCTCCTTCACAAATGCCACCATGAACAACAACAGCCCAACAGCAAATAAAAGCAAACCCGAAAACGAATCAGAGGTTCGAATCAAGAGCTGATCATGAGGTGTTGAGCCCAAAAGCTTACTAGCACGGTCCTTACCATGGCTAAACACAAACACCTCATCCCTATAGAACATCATCATGGCTCCACATGACAAGGCCACCAAAGAATGGAGTATACAGATTAGGAAAAACCCAGATGACACCATAGATCAACCAAAATATTTCTTCTTCTCTTATTAACTCAGTCAAGAATCAAGATTTGATTTTTAGGCCTGAAATAATAATCAAGATTAGACCTTAGACAATTGGCAAAAACCCACGTCAAGTTTTTAATCAACTTAATCTTAACTTGGATAAAGCCAACCAAAAATCATGAAACAGCTCAAATTCAAAACCCACATGCCAATATATATGTTAGTTTAATAATTACACACACCCCACTCAACATGATTGTACAAAGCAAACCAAAACCAAGAAACAGCTCAAAATAAAGATTCAGATGGCAAAATATTGGATTTAAAATATCAAAGGTTACCTGTTCAACGAACTTTCTGGATCCCAGACTGAGGCTTCTGCAGCGAGACGATGGAATTCGAAGAGAGAGAAAGAAGAAAAAAGAACTGTTTTTGGGTCCAAAACCCTGAGACTTATGGTATGCAGACAGATAATTGATGAAATAAGGAAAATTTTCTAACCCAAAAAAAAATGTAAGCGCTTGTGCAGAATTTGCTGTTAATGCTTGTTTTTTCCAGCTAATTAGCCGCTATATTTCGATTTGCAATTGACCTTTTGTGCCCAAAACAGAAGACAAAAGATCCAAAATTAATCGGAACAAAACTTTGGGATACTATAAAAGAATTCAAGAATCAATAAATAAATTTGTTAATGGGGCCAGCTCTCTTTAATTTTGCTGTACAGATTATCTGAATTGAAGGGATGTAGATCTCGATTCTTGAGATATTTATTCGAAATTAGAATTAGCGTAGCTGCGAGGTGGGGGGTGTCTTACCCGATTTGGATCCGAATACAGTAGTCGGGCCGTGATGAAATGAATCAAATGATGATGTGCGCTGTTTTGGAGTTGACTGCTGCCCGGCATGTAAATCAGTATTGTTGTAGTGATCGGATTCTAGCCATGTCAAATTCTATCACAAATCATTTTCTTGGAAAATATAATAAAATAAAATCAATTAATAACATAAAATTAGAATTTTAGGACATGGCTTTGAATTTCAATTTTATGATTTATTACAATGTACAGTTTATCTATTGTCAATGGTGGTCTTCGTGTGTGGGTTGACAGTATAGATCTTCTGTAATTGAGAATATTGTTTTTTTTTTCTTAATTAATTGTCCAAAGTGAAAAACAAAGCATGTTTTAATGATGTTACAAAAAATAGTTTTGATGCATAATAATTTTGATAATAATAATAATAATATCGTGTAACCCTTGTTTTGATGCATAATAATTTTGATAAAAATACTAGTGTGTAATCCATCGAAATTCGAAGAGTAATTACTTTATGTTGTGAGTTATACTTTCTTCATCTGTAAAAAAAAAATTTCACATTATAGACGACATAAGTTTTAATAAAATTGTTGGTTGTGTACGAGTGGAGTAAGAGTCGCACTTTAAGGGTGCGTTTGGTAAAATGGATTTGGAATTGATTTGGAATTGTAATTATATGGCATTGAATTTGAAGTTATGGTATTCTAATTCAATTCCAAATCCTTTGTTTGGTAAGTTAAAAATTGAATAAGATTTGGAATTGACTTTTGATTGAATAATTTTATTTATTTATATACATTATGTAATTCTATATTATTTTTCTATATATTATGAGTTGTGTGTGTAAGTGTATGTGTTGTGTGTGTTTGTTATGTGTGTTGTGAGTCTATGTAGTGTGTGTGTGTATGTGTGCGCGATGTTGTCGTGTCAGATGTATGTTTGTTGTGTGTGTAATTTTGTGTCCCGTGTGTGTTTTTGTGTGTGTATTGCGTACAGTGTGTGTGTGTGCGCGCAATTTTATCGTGTGTGCTTTGTGTTTGTTGTCTGTGTGTAGTGTGTGTATTTTATGCAGTGTGTGTGTGCGCAGTATGTGCAGTGGGTGTTGGGTGTATATGTATGTGTAGTGTGTGCAATATGTGTATTGTGTATTGTGTGCAGTGTGTGTTTGTGTGCAGTGTATGTTGTGTGTGTTCGAGAAGTACTCAATTTTGTATTTATTTGAATTTCCAAATCTTAACTTTATCTATAGAATTCAAATTGTGGAATTGATGGATTTGGAATTGGAATTCAATTCCAAATCCAAATATTTTTATTAGTACCAAACAATGGATTTGGAATTGAAAGCTCTAATTCCAAATCCAAGCCTCCAATTCCATGATACCATCTTTGGTCATCAGCAACCCATGTCATTTAGGCTTTTCTTAGCTGGATCTATACCACTTTTTCCCTCTTTTTTATATATCTCTTTACACCCCCAACTCTATTCATTATTCACCATTTTCCTTCCACTATTCATGAGTTTCAAATCTTATTTTTCTAATCATTTCTTATTTGATATAAATTGCAATTGCATATATTTATATATCCTAATTAAATTTATATTCGAATAATAAAAAATATGAATTTCATTAAAAAATTTAAAACAAGGAAACAACCATATATAAAATGGAAACAACCATATATAAAATATCGCATAAAATATTTTATCCCTATTTTAGCCTTTTAATGATATTACAATAGATGTTATAATGACACACGTGTATATCTAATCATAACCGTTTATTTTCTAATCTAAGGGTTTATTATTGGTCTTAGTTATGCATTAGGGTCAAACCCTAATGCAACCATATATATATATATATATATATATATATAGTATGGGGAAGTATCCAATTAAAATAATAAATATTTATGAAAATTGAGAATGACACATAAATATGAATTATGCATGCATAAGAAATTCACGAATAAGCATCTAGGTTCGAATTATATATATATGGGGTTGAGGTTGATAGTGTCTAAGCAATATGTAGTATGTAGTACCAAATCTGAACCACACATATATCGTGTAGGTGTGGACTCTTTAGACTGTGTAATATGACAACTTATATTTTTTTTTATTTTTTAATTCAACAAAGGGTAAAGTTGTTATGTCTCATCCTTCTTCTTCCTTCTTGTTCTTCTGGCCCTACCACCATCCTTGCCTTTCGTTGCTTTCACCGTCGTCGCTATGGGAGCGTTGCTGTCGTCGATCACCCCGACTCCTCCCTTCACCGCTCTCAAATACTACTTAAACTTCTCTCTCTCTCTCTCTCTCTACATGACATTGAAATCCCCAAAAAATCCTAGCATTTCTCTTTTGATTATTGCTGCCAAAATAATTGCACATTCTCTATTTTGATTTCAATTCAAAACTAATATGCAACTCTTAGAGAAGTATGAACAATAAATATTTTATGAATGATTATCGTTTTTTAAATTTTGAATCTAAATATTTTATATTAAGTGTTATAGTAAAATATAAAAAAGTGAAATGATGAATATACCTTTTGAATATTGAATCAAAATGAATTTTTACATACATTTGAAAAAAATAAATACTTAGTATTATACAAACATTCTAATGCTTGAAAAAATTAAAGTAATAAAATTTGAAAACAAACAATGAGAACTCGCTAATTTTCGGTTCGACCATATGGGGCTCGGGCTATCTTCGGGCCAACCCTATCGAGTTGAAGGCTATTCGGTTTATGGTCATTCGGGTTGACATTTGTTTTGGGTTATAATTTTTCAGCTCTAACCCTATCGAATTGTCGGGTTAATCGGGTCAACCCATGGGTCTCGGGCTAAATTGACATCCCTAATTATACATATAACTATAACAATATATATAATTTTCTTCTTCTTCTTCTTCCACTTCTTCTTCTCTTCAACAGTTTCTTGTCAGGATTCTTATGGCCGGCGGCGCAACCGCTAACATGGAGGTTTCTTGGAAAATACAGGTAGGATGAGGGAATGGAGTGACCAAATAAAGTCGGAGGTTATCGGAAATCGAAAAAGAAAAAGAAGGTGGAGCAATTAATTTCATATGCATATTTGTACACAACTATATGTACTTTTATGTTTAACTTTATGTAGTTTTCTTATGACAATATGTATGGTTTTGTAGAATTTTATTATAAATTGAATTACGATTATTCTCCTACTACAACAAAATAAGCTTTAAACAAACAAAAAAAATGTGGACAATAGGATTTAATACATACATACATACATATATACATACATACACGCATGCATGCATATATCAATGAGAAATAAATACATGCATGCATGCATACATATATACATACATACATACATGTGTGTGTGTGTATACGCGCTAATGCTTTAGAAAACATATAGAATTCACTCTCGTTCGTTAAACTTGTTTATTTAATGATTGAGATTGTTCTTAACTTTTAAAGATTTAAACAGATTTTTAATGGTAAGAAGAGTATAAGCGTATATTTACGCTTAATGTTGAATATAAAACATACATATGGTTAGACAGAAATATACGTACAACTACATACAAACATGCATAATGATTGAACACAAATATCCATGCAAAGAAAAGTGGGATCCGCATTAAATGCATCTGAATTGTCCGAATATTCACTATACATGGATAGAATTGGATACTATATAGCATATAATACATAAGACTTGGGTAATACTGAATCTCATCTTTTTATGAAAAATTGATCATTGTATGACCAATGGTATGAAAAACTTTTCTTCTTTATATAGAGATGATGAAATAGAATTGAAATTTTCATCCTTTGTATGTAAAATTCATTATAAATCATTTGACCATTGTATAATTTATTATTGTTATTAAAATATATATTATTTTACATATAAAAATATATTATCAATATTATGTTCGCCATGTACTTGATAATCACATGTATAATTAAGTATAAACAAACCACACCCTTAATGCATAACTAAGACTAAATAATAATCATTGGATTCTAAAATAGACAGTTATGGTTTTCCAAATGACACGCTTCATTATACATATATTGTAATATCATTAAAAGACTAAAATAGGGACGAAACATTTTACGCGAGATTTTATATGTGATTGTTTTCTTGTTTTGTGGAGTCATTAACTCCACTAAATCTACCCATATTAAGTATTCCGAAAATTTCTAATAATATTAATTGTTTTGTGGTGTCATTAAATCCACTAAATCGACCCATATTAATTGTTTCAGAAATTTCTTATAATAATATAATGTATATCAATAATGCAAATAAATGTTAACTGACTGAAATTATCATCTCATAGTTCAAACAAAAACTTTACAATTGGTAGGTTTTATCATATTAATTTATAATTATCAACAATCATATAAGAGCATTATCATTATAGGGGACATAATTTATAATTGTATAATAATACGTTTATCGATATAAAACAAAAAATCGTCATAATACAAAACAATACATCATTGTACGGTGTGGATTACATCATGAATCAACACAAAAATATAACATGTATCTTTATAAGAAATTCATTATATCATTATCTTTCTCATGCTTCATCATTGTTCTATATTTCTACGATTCAGATTACTTATTAATGTTAATCACCATAACTACTTGAATGATGTCATTATAATGAATATTGATAATCATTATCTTATGTATTTTTTAACAACATGCTTATATCTATCAAGACAACCGTCGATCGTCATAAACAACAACAAAATATAATTATAAATTGCTAATTACATCATTATAGTACATGCTATGCAACATTACTGTACTCCATATGCATAAATAAATATGACATATGAGGACAAAAAATTGGTATGATAAACATAAAACTTGACATATCAGAAACATACTCTGCATAATTATACAAAGAATGTTAACCACAACCTAATAATACACGGAATAATTATGAAAGTTAATCCTTTTTTTTTCGGTTGATGACATAACTGTAAGGAATTATAATTACTTTCAAGCCATTTTCTAATTAAAAACACAAAATTAAATGACATAAGGCGCAATTATAGACGATTAGATCAACAAATCTAACGAGTACAAAATGGTCTTAGTTCTGCTGTAAGAAAACATTCGGATTTAAATACAACTTAATATATATATATATATACTGAGACCAATTGTGGACCGTAGGATTTAGAGATCTGGTGGACAAAATAAAGCCACGACGTGCCATCGGATGTTAATAACTTATAAAAGGCAAGGGTATTTTAGTACACCGAAAAAAATGTCGAAAAATACAAAAACAATAACATTAAATCCCGAAAGATACGAAAATTATAATAGTCAGCATATATAATGCACTATGCTGCTTCGCGGATAAGATCATATGCTATGCCTAAACAGTATACTGCTCACAGGATAAAACTATACTGGTACGCGTTTAACTAAATATTAGCGGAAGGGTATTAATGTCATTCAAAATTAAAGGCAGTTATTAATCGTGATCGGGTCACGGTTTGCGCGCGATGTGTTTTTGAATAAGACGCCATCTTCCATTCCACGAAGCAGAGTAATATAACAAAATAATGGAAAATATTGTTTCATCACAAGTTATATACGTTCCAATTTGCGTAGATCAATTGAAGCCATTTACAAATCAAATTTTGAAGAGTTTAGAAGATGGCATGGCATTTTATGATAATTAAACATGCGAGGTTGGGTTTGATACCCGCAAACATGGAACCAAAACTTCTAGTGGAGTGATCACGTGGCAGTATGTAGTCTGCAGTAGAGAAGGCATGAAGAATACGGTTGAGGGTGATTCTATTAACAAACGTAGACAGACATCAAGAGGTGTGAATGTAAGACGAAAGTAGCTTTGAAGTATGTATCTGAAGGGGGGCATGTTTCATATATTATTTATCAATTTTTGGAAGAACACAATCACCATATGGTGGAGGTCCTTCACAAGCGTTTCATGAGGTTAAATCGGATTATTGACGACGTTCATCAGAAATTCATAGTGGATTGTGCCAAATCGAGCATTGGTCCGAGTCTGACTTTTAAATTATTGGCTGAGTTGCTTGGGGGACACGACGCGGTTGGATGTACTGTGTTGGAAGTTATAAATTACAATAGAGATATGAAAGCATACATTGAAGGATCGGATGCTCAAATGTTACTGGATGAGATGTGGAAAAAGAAGGAAACATGCGAGGCATTCAGCTTTGAATTCGAAGTCGACGTAAAAGATAGACTAAAACGGCTATTTTGGTGTGATGCAGTTTCAAAAAGGAATTACCATATGTTAGGCAACGTTGTTGCATTTGACGCAACATACTAAACAAACAGGTAACTCTACGAAGCATACATAAGCAGCATATAATGCATTTAAGAGCAGTAGAGATTATATATATGCGCAGTATATCATAAGTGAGTCATGTAGTATAGTTCAACATACTATGAGCAGTAGCAGCATACAACACATAATTGAGCATTCTGCTTTACATATAAGAGCAGTATTGTGCAATATGCTGCCTCATTAAATAGTTTTTCCACATACAACATTGACCAATATGTTTCAGAATAGTTATCATTAAATGATGTGAATATGAGCAGCATAATGCTTATGCATGAGCAGTACATAATGGTTTTTGTGCTAAGCAGTAAATCTTATATATGGTAGCAGTAAACCTTAAACATGCTAGCAGCATACAACACGTCCGTGAGCAGTATACGTTGCATATATGAGTAGTATGTGTACAGTATAACCTTAAGCACGATTAGACAATATATAATGTTTTAGTTTGTAATATATGCTGACCTACTGAACACATTCATGATAGGTATTGCATGATCTTTGCTCCATTTACTGGCAAGGATTATCACGGAAGGCCCGTTACGTTTGCTGCTGGATTGCTAACTAAGGGGGATGGTGAATCGTTCTCATGGTTATTCAGCCAGTTTCTGGAACATGTTCGGGAACCGCCTAAGCTGATAATAGCTGATCAGGATTTGGGTATGAAAGTTGCTATTGAACGTGTTCTTGTTGGCACCAGACACCGTTGGTTCATGTAGTTTATCATGGTGAAGCTGTCCGACAAGTTGCCTAAAATTCTTCTTGCAAACGAAGATGTCAAGAAAGATTTAAAATCATGTGTGTGGTCAGAATTAATTGAACTAGACGAATTTGAAGAATCGTGGGAGAATATGATGATACGATTTGGGTTGGGAAACGAAGAATGGTTCAAAATCATGTATGGACTAAGACAATACTGGTCCCTGCATATTTCAGAGACTTTCCAATGAGTTCGTTGCTGAAGACAACATCGATTTCCGAATGTGAAAACAGTTTTTTCAAAAGATATTTGCTACACTGCTCTAGTTTGTAATACATATTGCTCTTGTATTATATGATATGCAGCTCGAGTAAACATGTTATACTACTATAGTTTCTAAATATCCACTACTCCCGTGATATCGTTTGTGATGCTCAAGTAAACATGTTATACTGCTCGAGTTAATATTTTATATTGCTCTAGTTTGTAATATATACTGCTCGAGTATATCTCCACGGCTCCTGTGATATCGTTTGTGATGCTCAAATAAACATGTTATACTGCTCGAGTAAATATGTTATACTGCTCGAGTAAACATGTTATACTGCTTTATATTTTTATACTGCTCCGATAAACATGTTATATATATTGATTGTGATTATTTAGGTACACAAAGAGCCGGTCAAACCTTATGGAGTTCATAATGAATTTCAACCATGCAGTAGACAACCAAAGGAATCACAATGCAAAACTGAATTTCATGGATTCCACAATTGTTCCTACCCTGGCTACGAAGTTGTCTACTAAGAAACACGCTGCTACAATCTACACTGCCTCCATTTTCAAAAAGGTCCAGGAAGAAATAGTTGATGCATGTTATACATGCCGAGTTGCAGAGTTGGTAATTGAGAACAAAATTGAGAGTTACAAAGTAGTTGACAAATCTCAAAACACGTGGACCTTGAAGCACGACATGGAGGACAGTTCGTATGGATGTGGATGTAAAATGTACGGAAGGGTCGGCCTATTGTACAGCCACCTATTTTTTCTGATGAAGAACAAGGACCTGAAGTGGATCCCTGCAAAATACCATGGAGGGAGGTGGTTGAAGGCTTCACTACTGAAATCAGTTCATGGTTTTTCGAGCGAGG
>JAYDZE010089270.1:0-24599 GCA_034509125.1 Monilaria moniliformis
GTCATGAAGATGATGATGTCAAAAGAATGGCTATAAAGATGAAGACGAAACTTGGAAAATATTGGCTGGAGGAAACAGAGTTGAATCCAAGAATGAACAGGATACTTTACATCGCTGCACTGTTAGATCCTAGACAAAAGTTGAAACATGTCCACTTTTGCCTGAAGACAGTGTATGGTGATGATCGGGCGAATGAGTTAGTTGATGAGTTGAACAAGTCGGTGTATGATTTATTTGAGTTGTACCAGAAAGAGATGACACCAATATTGGATCAAACACCACCACCACGAACATCAATAACACCAATGCCCAGTATGTCAGAATCTGATGATCTAGGATTTCCCGGTGAAGGTTCCTGTAGCCATCTTGAGGTTCGTGACGATGAAGAAGAAGATGTGTCCGATAGGTCAGAGATCACTCTATACTTTACTGAGAAGCAATACAAGATGAATCCCAATGAGATTCAACATTTTGACATTCTTCAGTGGTGGTCGAGAAAAAGCCCACGCTTTCCTGTCCTATCGGAGATGGCAAGAGATATCATGGCCATTCCCATATCCAGCGTTGCTTCAGAGGCTGCATTTAGCACGGGGGGACGTGTTCTATCCCAATTTAGAAGCTCTCTGACTCCGAATATGGTAGAAGCTTTGATATGTGCTGAAGATTGGTTGAGATCCAGTTCGAGTGACATCTTTCTTCAAGATGAAGAAAATGTACCAGAAACCATTTTGGAAAAAGAATATGAGGATGGTGAGCATTTTGTTTCAATTTATTCTTATTTATTTCTTTGTTTTATTTATAAACTTATTCTAATTTATCTATTTATTTTTCATTTTTCATAGTGTTGCAGGAATTTCAAAAGGTTGGCTTAGTGGCAGGGGGCAATACAAGTACACCAACGTCTTCCGGTGCTCAAAGTCGAATAGAATTGACTTAGAATTGCATGAATTTGGAGACTATTTCAATTTTCAACTTCAAGTGTTTGTTTTGTGTTGATTTTATGTTGGTACTTGGTATTTGGTAGATTGTTGTGTTGAATTGTGGATCTTTTATGTTGGTACTTGGTATTTGGTAGATTGTTGTGTTCATTTGTGTTGATTTTATGTTGGTACTTGGTATTTGGTAGATTGTTGTGTTGAATTGTGGATCGTTTATGTTGATATTTGGTATTTGGTAGATTGTTGTGTTGAATTGTGGATCTTTTATGTTGGTACTTGGTATTTGGTAGATTGTTGTGTTGAATTGTGGATCTTTTATGTTACAAATATTTGGAACTTGCAAAAATATGTAGAACTCTTTGATACATTATTTTTGTTCCTCTAGGAAGCCATCTTCTGCCACTTTGTATCTAAAAGAGTACAAGAAACAACCTTAGAAGGAAAGCAAATTGTCAAAGATTGTGCAACCAATTTCAATAGAAGAGAGCCAAGCTATATAAATTTATTGAAGAATCACCCATAATACAAGTTAACGAGTATAATTGTTGTAGAAACAAAAACAATCTCTAACTAAGAATTGATTGAATTAAAATCAAGCAAATAATAGATAAACAAATCACAAACAGAAAGAAAAACCAACCAAAAATAGATAACAAAATCGGCAATTTTTTGAACTTCACACGGTAATCGGTTAGTTCGGTTAACCGACTAACCGATCGGTTATAACCGATCGGTTAGTTGGCTAACCGAATTGAAATCGGTTCCGGTTCCGGTTAGCTATTTCGGGTGTTTTCTTAGTCGGTTAACCGACCGATCGGTTCGGTTAGGAACCGAACCGACCGTTTAATCACCCCTAGGTTAGAGGTGTTTTGTTTAATTAAGTGTACTGCATTCCCAAACTACCTTAACTCTACCCCATCATCCCAGATTGACTTTATTGTAGAAACATGCAATTCCTTTTTAGGTTCAATTTTATTTACTTATATTGTAGAAAGAGTTCTCGACTCCGCTAATTGTGACAAAGATATGGTGATCCCATCGTTATCTCCTACACTAGATATTAAGTAGCACGCGCAATCCATAACTAATTTCTTTCTTTTATGAAACCTTATTCCCAATTTCTCATCATTTCTGAACTATATTCCCTTATATGCATTACCTTACAAGCTCAAACAACTCAAACAAGGCCATGTAATGTGAATCCAAAAAACTAGGATAAAAAACAACAAACAAAACATAATGAAGGAAAAAATAACAAACAAAACAGTTCTTCTACAACGTAGAAATGTACATAGGCATCAGCAGCAGGTAGCTACAATGTTGAACAAGTAGCAAGCACGTAAGATCTATAGCTCAACATGATATCTTTCTCTTGCACATACAGAACAGTTCATTGTTACAACAAACTGCACACCCATTTCTACACGACTAATCAATACATCTTCAAATGTAACATCTACGATGTGCTACAATCTACACAAGGCAATGGTCCATATAAGTTTTATTCGAGTCAGCAGTTCAATGGTGGTAAAGCTATTTAGGTTGTTGTGAAGTAACCCACCTGCTGCATCAAAGTCACTACAATGCGGGAGTTGGATATGTAATGTGCGAGGCCTCATTTTCTTTTACAGCGCTGTTTCCACAAAAACTGCATTCCGGAACAAGTAAAAAGGATTAACGCCTAGCCTGAAGTTATACAGAGATTAGCTTATAGATATTTCCAAGTGGCTGAGTTGACTACCAGAGGCTCGTCGTCAGAGACATCCTTATCTACAGAATGAGAGGACTTCTTGTTGAGCTTCTTTGAAGTTTTTGCGAGTCTATCTGTGCAATCTGCTTCATCAGCCTTCTCTCCAGATTCTTCAGTGGCATCCTCACTTGGCTGCTGCTTATCTGAAGAAGAAACAGCTTCATCATCCGATCCATGAGAGTCACGTGAAGGCCTGACAAGATTCTCAGTCTCAGTATCTTCAGAATCTTTTTCTATCTCTTTGGCCTCTTCATCATCACTCAAGAAGGTCTCAACATCTTCTTGATGCTTATCTTCGTCATCTTCATCAGATGAATCCTTTGCATGTAATGACTTACCACTTGTTTCAGTTGGTTCGTTATCTGCAGTGTTAGAAATAAATAATATAAATCAACAGATACCACAACTTACTGCAATATCAGAAATCCAAAATAGGCTTGTTTAAAATGACAAAGGGAAACCATAATAGGAGAACTAGCATAATGTTACACTAGCATATGCTTGCGGCAAAGATCTCAACTCAATTTGAAAGAAGTGTCAATACCATTTGAAGAAGGCAAAAACTTGTGTACATCCAGATGTGCGGTGCATCCACCCCAATTAGGATTTATTAATTCTTATTAGGATTTGCTATCTCCAGTTAGGATTTATTAATCACGAATAGGATTTAATTAGTGTGATGCATCAGAGTCTGCCTCTGAAGAATACAAGCCAAAAGATCGGAAACTTGTCCGTGCCTGACTTCTTGGTTCTCGCTAACAATAAATAGTATTGATAATTGATCCTTTACCTGAGCCAGAATCATCAGTTGGTGACTTCATGGAAATTTCAGGAGAAGCAACACCTGGTGTTTCATCACTTTCCTTTAAGGACTCACTCTCCAACATGATTTTTGACCTTCCTTTTGAACTCATCTGTTGAGTTCTTTTACTTCTAACTTGAGATGGGGATCTGCCAGTATATTAATGAGACGAACTAGTTACTAAAAGCAAGTCCCAGTACATTAAACAGCAATCACTCACTTTTGTCCCAATTTTTTGTTATGATTTGGGCCACCTCCTGGTTTTCTTCTCAGACCAGATGATCTACAATAAGATGTTGGAAGAAGTTAAGAACACATGCCAGTTCACGACAAGGATGTTTACAAAGTGCAAGTGGATGAAGCTACAATATAGAAATATCAATATAAAACTAACAAAAGACAAAGCATTTATTGTTCGAACTTCTAGTGTTACTTGACTCATTTAGGAGTTCGTGATCATTTTTTTGACTTGTCTTTCTGAAAAACCAGAATGGCACACATATTGAAGCTTTCAACTATAAAGCGAAACAAGTATACAAAATTTCCAGGCTCTGCAAAATTATGAATAATTCTTTTTGTATCCAAATTTATATATACTATAATACTTAAAAACAAAAACAAAAAAAGCCTCGCCATGACAGAACATTTCTCTGAAAAGCTTATGTTGCCAGGCCATTCACATCTTGCCCTACCAGGCATATTTTTGGTCAAAAACAAAAAGTCAACTCTAAGACAACCCACACAAAAGACCTCTGCCATTTCAATTTCAGCAGACTTCCATTTACAGATGTAGATTTTCAACTACTATGCCTGCATATACACAGACCAATACATAACTCCCCAAACAAAAACAGACCGAGTGAAAATGTTGACTGAACATGCAACTGCAAAATAAAATAAAATAAATTATTACATGTTGGTAAAATGATGTGATAACTTACCTTTCTTTAGGAGAAAGGCCCTTTGATGAACCAGAACGCTGCAAACGCACAAAATATTTTATTGAATCATTAGACACAAACTTTGATTAACAGGATCGAACATCACACGCTTATAATAGGATAAAAGACTTGGTGACTATTCTAACCTTGGTCTTTAGACCATTGTTAACAAGATCCCAGCGCTCCCTATCTAATCGAAGAACTTCCACATCCCCATCGTCGTATAATACCTTTGATAAAAGTCCAAAGTACTAATCAAGAGTCTTTCAGAAAGAATGCAAATGAAATAAGACACTCCAGAATGCATCATACCACATGCTTGTTCTTCTCAGTATCAAATGACTTGACGACACCTTCATAGTACCTGTGGAAGGACACAGGCAATGTGTAACTGGTATGAATATTGAGAGATGTACCAGGACACGTGCTAAGTTGTCACTTATGAAAAGCCTTCTGATGAATTGTTTGTTACTAAGTCGGGAAGTCATCAATATCAATGTAGAAGTTTAAAAGACTAGACCAGTTGGAATGGAGTATTACTTAAATAGGAAAGTTGAGGGATTTCAGTTCATTAATTCAAGCTTGTTTGATGTAATTAATTTCATATGTCAAAACTTTCTTTCTGGGCAGGGGAATGGGGCATGGCACTGAGGGAGGGCTATGAAGGTACTAACAACTCTTTATGGCAATGTCTCTGGATCAATATTTCCAGCAGAGTGGAAGTATAATTTGATGCTTCAATTGGCATAACATTCTATATTCCAGTATTTCTCTCCTACTTATAATTATAATTATACCAAACGACCAAAGACAAAGCAAGTCCAGAAGTGCTTACAGCTTATCCATCTGCCACCAAACTTTTATTCTGCAACCAATTAAGTCTCCTGTGGAACTTTTCTTGTCCTTTGTTGTGCACTAACCATAAAAGAAAGTGGAAGCAGGATTAAGATTTAGCAAAGTGGAATTTTTAAGCACCCTCAATTCATTAGGACCCAGACAGAAACAAAATTATGTAAAATTGAAATCAATGACTTGCATAAGGTTCAGAAGAAATATCTATGGAGTTCTGGAAAAGCTTCACAATTATATGCGCATATCATTCTTTTTTTTAATGGTGAATGCAAGGAAATGGAGACCCAATTACAGGAAGGGGATGGCAAGAGTAGCATGATGGTACAGTGCACCGAACATGTTGATGAATTAATATGGCTTCATACAAACACAAACTCAAAACCACACACATAGGAAGGAAAAAATATGAGTTTTCCATTTAGCAAATTAGCATTCATATTCATATTTCAGAAAGAACACCAGAGTTAAAACTAACCTTTTCTAATCCAGTAGCACTTTTATGGTCTTGCTTCTTTTGTGATCCCAACTTAGAAGAACTGATAGAGTGCGGGCTATCAGTATTTGATACTTTCTTAGGCTTCTGCACATAATAAGAAAGTTCATGACTGCACCAATTAATTTGAAAGACCAATAGGGTTTCAAGTTACAGTATATGAAAAGATACCTTAGCTTCTTGGGAATTATTTAGCACCACACCAGGATCTGTGTTAGCACGTTTACCTTTTTGCTTAGAGGAGGAGATCAGTTTCTTCTTAACACGCAAAGAAAGCAATTCTGAATCTACAGGTTGACCAGTTTTTTCATGCACACATTGATCTTCTGAACTAGTTTGAGAGTTCTCATTTAATTTCTCAAAGTCAATATTATTATTCACATTATTTACATTAGTAGGTCCCTTAGAACCTTTAGAAGTAACTGCTCCAGAAGACTTGTGAGCTTGAACAGATGTTCTCCTACGTTTTGGCACAGGAACATCTGTTGGTTCACTCGAAAGAGTTTTGCTTTTCTGAGGCTGACGGTCACATCTCCTAATTTTGCAATCATATCCATGACCATTACTTGACTCGAACTTTCTTTTTGCATCTTGATTACCAGGATTTATTTCCTTCACCATTTCCAAGACATCAAAATTATTTTCTTTTTCCACTTCAGCTTGTGTGTGAGCATTCTTCACCTCTTTTTTCGTCTTCGCTGCCTTGGCTTTTAGACGTTGTAGCAACTTCCCCAATGGCATCTCACTGCCCTCTGTATCACTGTCATTCATAGTATCATCCTCTGAATCTAATGGCTTGTCCTGAATTTGACAAAGAAACATAATAAAGTGCCAAGGTATGATATAAAAGGAACACATGCCACTACGTCGGATAGTTGACAATCTCACAATTTCATTAGCATCCAGTTCCAGTGAACCAAAGTAGGCCAACATACCCTCATCAGCCACCCATGTAGTTGCTGCACCAACCTAGCATCAAATGAAGTGTGTAACCATACACGGACATCACAGATTGTAACCTAGGCTACAATATCAAAATTTCAACACAAGTATTTGCATATAACAGATCACAACCTATTTTCTGCTGAACAATTCAGAGATAATGGGTTCAATCTCCGCAAGAGAAAGAACTCAAGCAGGGGGGGGAAATCAGTAATGGTTCATAATAACTTGTCTCAAACCGTATGATGGGTCAAGAACAGTCAGATGGCATATCCAAGTCGCAAACACAGCAGTGTTCTTTAGATAGACAGCACTGTACATGTTTCATATTAGTGATTAGATCGATACAGTCTTGACACTAGTGACAAATCTGATATAGGGACCATCTAACCGGTCAAACCGTATACTCATCAGACCATTAGATGGGGATTGCTCCTTATTGGTTGGAGTATGATGATAGAAAAATGGATTGACATTCTCCTCATTTAGGCCAAACCTAGGATGGAGTTCAAGTAGAAACGTTTTGCTGAGAATTTATTCTAAAAGAATTAGAATTAATCTGCAAGCAAGAAATCCGGCAGTGCTCAACAACATGAGGTGCAAAGTATAGAATGAGTACAAACTGAACATTTCATTGCCTATGTCGTTAGAGCACATAAAATTGTACTCAACTAAAAAGCTTGGTACAGTCTTGGTGGACAAAAGTTTGAATTCAGAGATTTGACTTCTATCATAGACCTCTTCAATTTTCAAAATATAGCACACAGAATACAAACCACTTTTGACAGGAATCGAGCCACATCTTTACTTGAAGATGACTTGCTTTTAGAGCAGATATCGCATATAATCCAATTCAAGAGGAACAGAAAGCCCCTCTTGCAAGATATAATCTAACAATAAAGCTAAAATCTACATAAAGGAGCCTTGATAAGGCATACCAGCAAGCCATTTTCATCTTTCTTCTCAAGTGTTTTGTACAGCAAGGGAGGCAGGGCCACGGGTGTACTTTCTTGAAGTTCACCTTGGTTTTCAGTTACTCGTTTAATAATTGACACACCAAGGTCACAAAGAGCATAGGAGTTCTGCAACATTTGAGTTGAAATAAACATATGGGCATTAAAACATCATTGACCTCATTAATATTCTAATAGTAGAATATCCAGCATATTCAAAAAATCAAATTACACTTAATGATATCCAATACCAAACCTTTGACTTAGATATATCGAAGGCATCCTCTGAGCACTTGATACATTGAAATATTGAATGCAGTAATCCAATGCTTTCCTTATCCTTGCTCATACTGACATCTAATTTTCCATCTACATCTCCATGTAATAGCATACGCAGGAAGAAGTACAACTGCCTGAAGCAGATAAATTCATATAAATTCGGTATGAAGAAAGAAGTTAACCACATACCATGCTAAAACATATTAGTGGTGATGGTTCTTTCCGAAAAAGTTATAAGTATAACTGTATTGTATTAATCAAGTGATAGACATGGACGGATACATCATTATCAGATAAAAGAAACTAAAAACATCTCTAACTGTATTGTATTAATCAAGTGACGTTAGGGCATTATCACAACTTAACTAACTTCAAACATATTTTTTTAGCAGCAAACCCAGTATCAGTAAATAACACCCAATGACCATACTTATACTAACACAATTCATCATGAGTAAAAACTGAGCTGGCACTAGCATCAAGCAACTTACAAGCTAAAGAGGACATCATTAGAAATTGCATGTCTTGCTGCTTCAGCTCATCTTTGATTAAGTTTTGAGCCTTAACACAAAAAGGCAATGGGCCAATTTTCCAGATCTGCAATTAGGTGTAAACCAAGGTGCTTTTGATGGCACAGTCTCAAGTAAACCACAAGAAAGAGAACAGAAATTCCAATATCTTTCCTGATGATTTTTGTCATATTCCACTGATCCTTCTCATTGACAGAGGATTAATCACTGTCCAAGGTCAAGTTATATATTAGAGCCGATTTGAATTCTTTCAGTAAAACTAGAACTTATTGGTGCAAATCTGTATTGTGTGAAGTCACCAATTACCAATGCCTGGAGGTTTTGCATAATTCTATGTGTTGGTTTCACGTAATTTGTTATATTCACCCTTTCATCTTCGGGTCGGAGAGCTTTCCACTTCTGGTAGGGCATATGCTTGTTGAAACTCAAAATTAATATTAATGAGAATCAAAATCCCAATTGTCATTAGGTTGTCAGAATGCATTTCCTATCTAATATTTTGATTGCAACTAAAAATAAATACCATAAAAAGAATCAGCCTCTTGTCTAAACAAATGAGCCATGCTAGCATCTGGATAACACATCACAGCTGTGTTATCTCAGCAATTTCAGAACTATGTCTATCTAACTCCCTTACTTGTGCACCATTACAATCTTGCAGCAAGGTACAGGAGAAGAATAGCAAGCAGTAAATCCTAATATTCTAAATCTGTGAAAATTTGGAAATTTGAAACTCTTGTAATTTTCTATGTTGTGTAAACAGCTTCACATTTCCAATTATATATTAACCGAATGAGAAATAATCACACATGTAACATCAGATAATGGTGATGAAGAAACATGATTGAGTTATCCATCAGAGAGCTAAAGCTTTTCATATGTTATCCAACAGAGACACACATTCAATGTGGGGGTTGGTTCAGAAAGGGTTCCGCTGAGAGTCTATTATGACAGTAAAGACAATATAACAAGACTTTAAATGAATTATTACGAGCTGTGTGATATTTGTTCAATCTCTACTTCATTGAATTTCAACCAATAAAAAAATTGTTAAGTAGATCCAATTACCTGTACTTAGGTTCAAATGTTTTGACATCTTTGCATTCATCAACATTAGGAAATGAAGGATGATGAGCGAGTGAATGGACCACATAAGGGAGAACATATTCTGGATAGACTGGCGGGGAGATAGAATCAGTCTGCAAAGAAATTTGGCGTGCCCTCCCTTGCCTACACATCTGGATGATGTCACTCAAATAGCGTTTATTCTGCCAAAGAAATAAGGTATGTCATACATTACACAAACATTTGTAACCTTCCTCTGTTAGATGATACCTACAAGCAACCCTGAAGCCAAAGACAATACAGTGAAAACTGAAATACACAAACACACACACACACACACACACACACACACATATATATACCTCTTCAAAATCTGACTGTGAAGAGGAAATATCCAGCAGGAAGGAGCAAGCAAACTTTGGGTCTAAAATGCGGTCTCTCACATATCGGTGAACCTTGTTAAGAAGCAACTTTTTTACCTCAGGAAAGTCATCCTACAGATCCAAGGTTGAGAGAGTGAGAACTGCACCACTTTCTATTTTCAATAGTATTAGTTAGATTCTACCTCTGAGCTTCTCAATGCAAGGTAAAGAATATTAACAGGAATTTTGTGCTCCCACTTCTTCAATAGCCGGAGAACAGATTTTGCTGCGGCAAGTTTCAAATGAGCCCTATCTACTAAACTGCAACACGGAAAGGGGCACTATATCAATTTTGAAAATCTAAAGCAATACCTGTCCCAGTGAAGAGAAGTTTGGAACATTAAACTCATTAAGGCTACTTTCAGCATTCGAAGTTACCTTGACTCAATCTCCCTTGACATTTCACCAAACAGTAGTATGTTCTTAAGAATTCCAACTACATCATCTATTCTGGGATTGGAATTAGGATCTTTTACAGATAAACAGCTCTTGACTAAAGCTTTAAGCCCAAAAATCTGCACAGACATTTCGTATATTTATCTAGTTTATAAAGGCTTCCCAAAAGGACTGTTACACATGTGAGAGGTAAGATGCAAGCCAATGAGAAGACCTTCAAAGAACAGGGTCCACTTCTATCGACCCAGCAAGTTGATCTGTCTCCTGTTTGCTGCAAGTGAAGCATGTTTCGTCAAAATATATATACAACAACAAAAAGAAGATAATATGGATCATATCTTTGGCCATCTAGATGCATACTTGTCCAACCTCCAGTATGTTTTCCTTGATGAACTTTTCAACCTCAATCTCTCTAGTTTCAAAGACTGGTAAAGCAGCTTGTGCTATGCATCCAAGAGATTGTAATACAGCTGGCAGGTGGGACTTCTCTTTGAGCATATCAACTAGCCTCTATTAGAATGAAATATTCAAAACTTGAATCATCACATTTGATAGAAACAAAAGATAAAATAAACTATGTGACAAAACTGCAGGAGCAAGGAGCATGTATGAATAAGAGAAGATTATAGACAAACAGTAAAAGAAAAAGAAGGCAGAGAAACCTTATATAGAACTGATAGTGCCATAAGCCCATCATCTTTTGTGATGGATGCCAGGGCATAAACAGCATACTTAGCCTGTCTTCGGCTACCCTCAATGCATGTGCGCTCAAGAATAAGGTCTAATGACCTACAAGCAGAAGAATCATAATTTAAATGAAAAAATATCAAAAATAAATTAGCTTCACAATTTGTAGAAGGAAAAAACAATTAAGGAAAAGAAAATATTTAGGTTCATAAGAGATTGGTCTAACCTTGACGACAGACCAAGTTGTTCTCGGATAGTACTCCCAGCCTTTGCAAGAATATGCAGAGTGCCTTCCTTCATTATTTCATTGTCATCCTCAAGAAGATGTACCAGATCTTCTTCAAATCCACCAAGCAGTGAAGGAAAAAATCGTGCAAGAATCTGTAAATGGGTTCCATCATAAGAACGACATAAAATTTATGCAATACCATTTCTACTGAGGGATCATTTTAAGAAAATCAAAGTGTGTTTTTCCAAGATTCAATGAAGTGATTGGCATGAGTGTCAGGCTCAGGCTCAGGCTCAATAAAACATCCATTTCAGCATACTTCAAAAAGCAATATACATTGTTATAATGCTATTCATTGCTCAACAACAATATTTCAACTTTCGCTTAAATATAAATTTAATATCCATGGTTACTCCATAATATAGTGAAACGGCTAACAAGCAAACATAACGAACCACCAATATGTTTGTACACAACCAAGTAATTGTCATACCACAAGAATAGTCATGCAGGACACAAGTAACTCAGAACTTTCAGAAGATTTCTGCATGCGGGCCTCCAGAAGGATTTCTCTAACATGATCCTTGTTGAAAAGTAGATAAGAGCTTTTCAAAGAGAGAGTAGTAAGGAATCCATAGAGTCGATGCTTCTGGCCAAGGATTTTTAACAAATCACCCTGCATCATGTTTAAAAAGTCATTGGAACCTTCATATATAATGTTAAGAAACATTTACTGAAAGAAGAATATAAGGCAAATAAAAGTGAAGAAACATGAGCGTAATAAATCGCCTCACCCGCAAACTACTGCATTGAGCAGAGCTGGTATTGGAATCAAGCAGTTGCTTCAAGATTTTCCAAATGTTGGAATCTCTTAATTGGTCGAGAATGTGAAAATTCTCCTCTGCCTTGGCAGGATCAGTGTAACATCGAGACATAACTCGGAAGCAATACGTTGCTTTCTTCCGGAGCTCAGTGCCATCACCTTCCTGCACATGGACCTAACATTTTCATTAGATCCTACACATACTTTAGCCACGAATTCGCAAAACGCAGAACTCCTTGAAGCAAACCTGAGTCAGCTGTCTGAGGGAAAGGTACTTCTGCATCTCTTGCTGTAACCTGAATTTAAAGTAGAAAAGAATACAGGTTTGTAGCTAAAGATCATCCAGCTCAAAGCAACTCTACACTGACATAGTAAAAAAACACAAAAACCTTACTCATAGATTCAAGCATTTGTACCAACCTTTGTTTTTGCTCTAATATCTTATCAAGAGCTGTTACCTCAACTTTGTCAAACCCCGAGAAGATCATAACCCATCTTTTAACCTTGTCTCTGACAGAAAAATCAGCTGGGAACAAGGACATGGCCAGGATAGGTTCTATTGCATCAGATCTGAAGAGAGAGAACAAGGCTTCCAACATTGGTATATGACAAATCACAAATCAAGAATGCTACTATAGAGAGCCTTACACACCAATATATGCATTTTGTAACCAAATTTACATGTAAACCATCCTCATAGTGGTGTCAGTTTTGAACATAAACATAATAACTGCCTAAAATCGGCAACCATACCATTTATGTACCTCAATCAGGATTGTTTTTTGTATACATTCCATCCACAACTAATTAACTAAATCAAATAAAACCAGAAGCTCCTAAAATTACCTGAAATCTTTATCATAAAAGCATCTCAATATCTTGCTGACAACCCAATCATATTCATCATCCTTTGCTGAACCACTAGACTGCTTCATGCAAGATGTTCTGTATATCTCTGCTAACCTCTCCATGGTATACCTTTTAACCAGAAGCTGGATGTGTACAGAAAAATGTCTTAAGAATTGAGAGAGTAGATGTCAAGAAGAAGCAATGGAAAAGTGATATGTAAGGAGCTAGGTCCATACAGATTTATCACGTAGGCGTTCTGAGACTAGCTTGATAGTTTCAACTGGAATTGAAGTGAGGGCATGACATGCCACATCACAAACCACAGAAACAACTTGTTTGCGAACATTTTCATCATAGTCCAACAAACGATCACAAAGAGCAGCTGGAAATTAAACAAAGCCATAGATCTTCAGACTAAAGAACCTTAAAATAATTTGAGGGCTATTTTGTACTTGAATTCCTTACAGATTATTTGATGAGCTTCACTCCTGAAAGGATTCTCCAAAAGACAAGTCTTAACATACTCAAGTACAGACATTCTGACCTCCACTACTCTATCAGTCAATCTTTTGAGAAACTCCAGAAAGACTGGCATGAATGCTTCAGAAATGGTAGATCCTGGCAGAGCAAACAGGTCACCGACTAAACTCACTGCTTTCATGCGAATGTCCAGCTGATCACTCTGTTTATATCAAAATAAAAAACAGATGAACAGTCTAACATATCCTATGTTCAATTAAATTATTAATTCAAGAATGAACTGAAATAAATAAATAAATAACTGGGCACAAATGAAGCATAAATATGAAGATAGAGAGCAGCTCTACTAGAGAGTGGATGTCAATGGAAACTCTTAAAACAAATGAAAATTATGAACATTCTAGACTACTAACACACGAGGTCATGTCCGCATACCTAAACAAACAAAGAAATAAAAGTATACTTGGATTCGTGCTTGGAATCAACTGGAGAAAACTTATTCATGCAGGAAACAATGATATGCATAAAACAAACTGAGGATGATTACCAGTAGCTCTCCAGAAAGATAAGGTACAACTCCAGATAAGATTTGAGGAGCACAGCGATAGATGTCATAAAGTACAGCATGGTAATCAATCTCACATTTCAGGGATCTACTATCTCCTGACATAGATGACACAAGAAACTGCCTTATGCTACTCTCCAGTTTTACAGCACAATTCTCTATCACATTCAAAGCAAGCTTCTTTGCAGCAACAGTTACCCCCTAGAAGCAAAACCCAAAGTATAATATCTTTATAACAGAAAGGCACTGAAACTAATAAAATATAGAAAGAGGTTAGCTGAGGAAACATACGCTTACCTTCCTATCATTGCCTAAAACGGTCAGTAATGTAACCAACAGATTTTCTGGTACATCCTCACTCTCTTCTAAGATAACCTCCATGATTGTTTGCATTGAACTCAAGACATTCCCTGGAAGCTCATCTCTGCATGTGAAGAAAAAATGAAGGTTATTAAGTCAATACATTGGAGCAGTAAAAGCATTCATATCAACATATTAACAGAAGCACCAGTATTTCCATAGAATAATAGAGGCGTCAACTTCATACCAACACAATTCGACACTATCTGAATAAATTTCTCTAGGCAACATGGATTTTCACTATGGCCGGATTATGAGGATTATGTGTTCTGTCATTTTGACTAGCTGGACAATTCAAGCGGGACTTAACAGCAGGTTCAAAATATCCATGCATAATCGATCAAGATAATACATGTTATTTGATACAGCCAATCTTATAAAACAGTAGTAGCTAGACACTCTAAAAAGGTGATGTTATAGATAAGCATCAACTTTAGTCATCCATCCTCTCTTAAGTTTTGATACCGATATGAAAACAAGAATAGATGCATTTACTGGTCAAAAAATAATATAAGAACAATGACAAGAACACTAAAATAATTCAACACATAAGGAACAGAAAGAAAAAATTCAAAAAAAAGTTGATATCCAGTTTGCATGACAAAACTGTACAACTTGAATATAATCTCAAGTCTTAACCAAGAAATTAAAGGAGATTTAGAAAAGCGTATTTACTAAAGATGAACAAAAAATTGACAAGCAACCTAGAGGAATAGCACTTCAGGTATGCATATGGAGAATGTGATGACCAAGCATAAATACGAAATGCACGAGTACTAAAGAAAATATGGTGACTACTTAAAAGTAGTAGTCAAAAGCTAATGGAACACACCTGGCAACTGAAAAGAAAGTATCAAACATTTCATTTATGAGATCATCACATTCAAGATCCAGCATCACAATGCATGATCTATATCTGGCCAAGGTTTCAAGAATAACAACCCTCCTTCCAAACGATGGGCTATTTACATCATTTAAGCCACTGAATGTACCCACAATCAACTGAAAAACATCCTGTAAACAGCAATAATCAGAACTCCCCCTGTATATTCAAGGTTGAAACTGAAGCACCTAATTGACATGTTTTCTCCACCACCAATGGACTCTGAAGAAGTAAGAAGTACCTTTAAGACATCATCATCATAAGGAGCCTCAGGTGCAGTGATTCGAGTTATCTCACAGATACATGCAGCCACAAAGAGCTTGACCTCCCGATCTTGATGTTTGAGAAGTTCTGGTTTGACAAGGGCATTCAAAAGAGGCTGCAAGGACTCCACCATTGATTTTGAAGGTGACTGATCTAATTCACACAGATATATTGCTCCTTGCTGCATGAAGAAGCATCCAAATTATAATGTATAATCATTTGCAGATACATTTATGCTAAAAAACTAGCAGTCTCTTATAGCTAACTTAATGAGCCAAGAATTTGTTCCGAACAATGTATACCCTGTAGATTATTCTAAAGTAGTAATTAGCAGGATCTGTTCCTCAAAAAGGAAAAAACTTTTGCAGCACATAAGGAGCACAACTTCCATAAAAAAGAAGTCCAGCCCTTGATCTAGAAAAATACAAATTAGAACTTAGGGATTCGGAATAAACAGCTGGTTCATCACAAATCAATAACTATTATTTTCAGAAAATAAAGTCTGGTTGACTGTCCACGGGAAATATTAAGAAGGCTCCTGATTGGGGAAGCAACCATGACTGGGTATGTTCAATTATATAACCATATTTGGACAACTCTTTTATTCGATGAGGCAAGAAGGTGGAGAAAACATGTGTGAATCTTTTTCTAGTTTCATGCACATAAAAACATGTATATACATCAGATGTATGCTTTTGTACACCAAAGTTAATAGAGCTCCAGATCCCAACTAAATAATTCTACTCATACAAAATCACATAGTTTCCTAGATTTCACAATAAAATGGGAGATAAAGAACTCTATCAATAATCCTTTCATTGGAAGGGGAACATTCTGACTGGATATATTCAACTTCAAGTGAAGCTAATGAAAAGGAATCAAGCGTCTTTCTTACTACCTTTATGATTTACGAATCAAGGTAACTGTCCACTTTAATAACAAAAGTCGTAAATTTCATTTCTGTACCAGTATAACAAAACGCTTTATCCCCGCCGAACCCCATATACAAAAGAGAGACGTAATTTACACTCTGCGGAAGCATGCACTTGTAATTCGAGCTCGCAGATCAGAACCTCGACTAAATTCTGAAACCACTAGGACTGTCACACCAGTTCGGAAATGAACCCTAATTCAACTCCAGTAATCACTGAAACGTGAATTACACAAATTTCAAGCATGCATCCAGAAACACAACTCCCAAACAAGCACAGATCAATCAGCAATTCAAAAAACAAGAACAGACTTTCGCTGAAACTCGAAAAGCATACAAACATATAAGAAGTTCTCACCTTCAAGAGCTTAACGAGGGCATCTTTAGAAGCCGAAGGAATCTCCAACTTCGATCCCACCTCCTTCAGCTGCTGCTGCAGCTTCTGAGCCATCGAGACACCGATTCCCGAAAATCCTCACGCCTTCAAATTGCGTTGCTTTTCATAGCGCTATGTTTCGTGCGTGTTTGCAATTGCAGTGGCAGAGTTGGGGATTTTCGGTAGCTTTGGACAAGACTGTGTAAACAGCTCTTCGTTTTTTTAAAATATAAATTAACTAGTGAAATAGGCGCTCTTGCCCGACTCAGCTTTTGGATGGATTATTTGCAGTCGTGGGCTTCTAGTTTGTGGTATTTACGTTTTTAGCCCCTTTGTTTGCATTTTGAAGGTGCGTGGACTTTGTCTTGTTCTAAATGTGTAAAAGTAGGCATTTCGATTCTCAAAAAATACTACTTCCTATTTCCACTGTTAATGTCTCAAAGATTGTATTATTTATAATATATCAAGATTTAAATTTGGAACTCCTTTAATTTATAATTTATGTGCCTGCAGCCTTTTGAGATGTACTAATGGGACGAAAGGAGTGTAATATATTTATCTTACAATTGATAAAAAGACGTCAGTTTTAATATGAGACTTTCTTCTGCATGATTGGTAATTGTCTTAAAAATCTGGAAACAGAAAAAAATAACACTTTGAGCAAGTTCCACCGACATGTTAGTTCGTACGTATCTATATCGGCAAGATTATGTGTCGTACAAGTAAGATTATGGTTGAAATTTGCTAGCGGAATAGTTAGTTTTTTAGAAAATATTAGTGAAAATTTTGTAGTAAATGTCAAATCATGTTTGTTTTCCAAATCTTTAAATAAACAATTGAAATTTGGGAGTATAATAACGTGATTTAAACGTTACTGTTAATCTTGTTACATTTGTTATTGTGCAGTCACTATTAGAATTATCAAATTTGTCAAGTGGGGGTTGTAATGATCTCAGTTACATGTTATAAAAATTGTGATATTTGAAAAGAATCTCACAATTAGGGGTGGTAAATAGTAAATCACCAATAACCGAACCGATTAAGGTCGGTTATTGGTTAAAAGCTATTTACAGCCTATTTTAAAAACTTTTTACATCTTAGGAATTATTTACAGTCTATTTTAAAAACTAAATTGATTAGACATTAATTGAAAACCCCATGTTTTGTTGGTGTACAAATTACACATTTTTCTGTTTCAGAATTGCTCTTATATATAGTGCTTCTCAAACATATTATAATTCCAAATAAAACATGCTAAAATTTCCAACTAGAATTCTCTTTTTCTCTAGGCTATTACATTTAAATATATAAATTTTGGTTGGTTTCTAATTCTACACACAAATTTTGAAACATATGAATAAATACGTAAACTAAAACATATTTTAATTTTACCATAATTAAATTTTAATTTAAACTATTTTGCAATAAAATTTTAAAAAATAATATTTGATTGGTACCTGGCAGATACCCTTTCCCCGCTAGGTAATCATCGCCCTGCCTCCGCCCCTGGCCCCGTCCCAATTGAAACGGTACGGGATCGGGTATGGAGATGGGGTGAATTTCAAAATCGGGTATGGGTTGGGAAAGCAATACACGTCCCAGTCCCACCATGTTGCCATCCCTAGAGACATGTGAATGGTGAGGATGAGGAAGCGATGTGGTCGGTGGAGAGATATGAGGTAGTGGCGATGAAAAATAGGGAATCGGTTTTGCTATACGTATTGTGTGTATGTAACTGTAGGAAAGAAAGAGATTATGTGAAGTTTTTTATTTATAATTTTTCATGGTCAAAACAACCTTGATTATATAATGTCATATCATATAAGTGTCATGTCAATTTATTTTGGACAAAAACTATAATTGCGATGAAATAGCAACACTTGTTAAGTTCTTTTATTTCCCTAAATATTTTGAAGTTGGTGTCCCAATTAAACAAAAAAAGGGAAGACGTTTTTGTAGTTTAATGCTAGTAACCTTTATAATTATAAAATATCATAAAAAAATTAAGAATTAAAACTTATCATGTTGAGTGATTGGTGTATAATACCGATTTTTACAGTACAAAGATAAAATATATTAACATATCACAAAAAATAAATTCTTACCCATTTTGTGTGTAAATTTGGTGGATAATTTTTTATAATTAATTATAGTTTATGGGCTGAATTTTCGGCAAATTTCATTTTGTAGCCTCAATTTTGACTTATTTTTTATATGTCTTGAATTTTGAAAAATTGTTTAATTATGGCTCATCTAGAATTTTCCACACCGGAAGTGTGACTAATATGACAAATAAAATGAAGTGCATTTATAATTATTCACTTCAATAATAAAATGATATTATTTCCATCATACCTCAATTAATAAAAAAAGTTTTTAAAAAAATGTCACAATTGACTAACAACGTTGTTTCCTTTCCTACCACTTAAAATTTGGAAATTGTTTGAAAATGGTGATTTGGTGTGTGGGTTTTCCAGACGACTGGTTGAGGAGAAACATTGACCTAGCAAGAAAGAATAGATTGGTGGTGGAATCGAGGGCTAGGATCTCCCACGACAGAGAATTTTAGATAAGAAAATTGAGTTAATGCGTTTGCATGCATAACAACATCAATGTCGGGTTTGCGGCTAGCTTTGTTTTAGAGCAATATTTATGTGACTACTGCTTGAGCATTGCCGACCATGACAAAAAGAAGATCTTGACACATTACTAACAATTACTTGCATTAAAGAGGACTAATTTTTCCAAAAAAGCGAGAAGTAGTCATTATTCGTTTTAATGCACTTGATCATCGTTTCAGGTATAACTTCAGTAAGGAACAACTAAAATGTCACTAGTCAATTGACGCATTTCCTTTTATCCATTTTTAGTGAAATGAGATAAAACAAAAACGACATTATTTGATGTTGATGTGAAAATTTGAAAATTCACCCAATTTTACTTCTCATTCGAGTCACATTTCCAGAACTGAAATTAAACAAATTTTCGATGTTTACTATGTTAGTGTTCATTGAAGAATTCCCGACTGCCTAAGATCTCATATGATGATATTTATATACAATTCACACAATTTAATCAAATCTACTAAGAATCCACTTAGACAGGCAGTAGAAAATATATAACAAATCTCTAGGCATGCTCCTAGAGTTGGGTATTTACCATATTTTGCGAAATCTCTTTGGTGACTAGTGCAGTAGATTGCTTGCAACTCTCACCATTCCTCCACAACCTTTCAACCTCAAAATCTTCTGGCCAATTCTCTCTTATAGCTTGAATATTGTTTAGGCGATAACTCTTCAAGCTTTAATAACCAGGATAAGAACACACAAGAACACTACCAATGGGGTGACTCTGATAGTCTGATCCATTCTCCTTAAAGAACTTGCATCGTTGATTTATGCAAACACTTTAGAGCTAAGCAGAATTCTTCACTTCATATTTGGTAGAACTATATATAAACATCAACATCAATATAAAATTAAGTATATAATATAAAAAAATTAACATATATTCGTCAGTTATTAGAGATAGGAAAAGAAGATAATAAAAGAAAACTACATCCTATTTGCCATTATTTAGTCAGAGATACATGCAATGCACAAAACCTTTCTTTGTATTTTTAAGCTCTGGTGACACTCGCCTAAAGAAACGAAAAAGTTCTGGTGACACTAGCAGCAAAACCACCCGGCACCCCACACTACAACACTAAAAAAAATAGAGCAATTTCACAAACTGTCAAACATAACCCAATCGTAAATAACTGAGATTAACTTCACGTTGGGTTTCAATTCAACCAACTCAGCAAAAGATTGAGAATGAAGATTGGAGACATTCAAAGTTTGATAAAGATTGAAGACTCGCGATTTTTTTATTGTTTTATCGGCTTGAACGAATCTTGAGAGATATGTGCTTGAACGAAAGTCGATGAGTCAGAGGCAAGTTGGACTTGGTGGTATGTCGTTTGTCTGTCTACTGTATTGTGGGTGCCGGAAACTTGGTGGGTAAGGATAAGTGACTTGTGAGTGGTTACCATTATGCCATAATTAAGGGCAAAAATTATAATTTCAGGTATTCAGGTAATTAATCATGTATTTAGGTATATTCGATAACCCAATCGGGTATACTCGATACCAAAAATGATACATTTAATACCCGACTCCGTACCTAAAATCGACTATTACAGGTGATCAGTCAGAATCGGGTATATCTAATACCCGCTATCTGATTTGCCACCCCTACTCAATATGAATTATTTATAAGATATACAAACGATAAACTCTCAATTATTCAAAGCCAACTACCAACATGTCTAGCACCTAAGTTCATAAGGTGCTTGTTGTGTTTTGTTATACATAAAGGTTTGGTGAACGGATCAATCAAGTTATCATCAGTGGGTACTCTTTCTAATTTCACATCACCCATTTCTATTATTTATACGATCAGATGATATCATTGAAGAACATGTTTGTTTTTGTTCATTGCTTTCGGTTTCTTTACTTATGCAATTGTATCAATAATTTTACAATACAACGGTATTGCACTGCTGACACTCAAAATGACACCTAGTTCTTTTACAAAATCTAATAAAGCAACAACCTCTTTGGCAGCTTTAGATACAAAAATATACCCGATTTCGATGGTTGAATCTGCAATTGTACCTATTTGGAACTATTCTAACTTACTGTGCCATCATCGATGACAAAAACATATCTAGACTGAGACTTATAGTAATCATGGTCCTTTTAGTAGCTAGCATCGGTATACCCATTAAGTAATAACTCTAAATGTCCACCACATACTAATAAGTATTATTTAGTCCTTCTAAGGTACTTAAGAATAGTCTTGACAATTCTCCAATGTTCCTCACCAGGATTTTGCTGAAATTTGTCTGTAATGTTAAGCGCATAAGCCACATCTGGCCGAGTATATATCATGACAAATATAATTGATCATATAGTCGAAGCGTATAAGATCTTCTTCATGTAATTTATTTCTTTGTCACTAGAAGAGCAATCCTTCTTATACAAGACAATGTCATGTCCTATAGGAAGAAGTCATTTCTTAGAATAATCTATTGAGAAGCACCTTAGCAATTTGTCCATGTAAGGGGACTGTGATAACCCCAACAACCCATTTGATCTATCTCAATAGATCTTTATACCAAGGATGTATGATGCATCACCTAAATGCTTCATCATGAAAGAACTAGATGACCAATCTTTCATGGATTGCATCATGGCGATCATTACCCATAACCAAAATAACATCGACATATATGATAAGTTAAACAACGTTTCCATTTTTGTTCTTATCACAAATGCATGGATCATCTTGCTTTTGACAAAATCAAATGATTTGATGACCCTGTCAAAACAAATATTCTAACTCCTGGATAACTGCTTAGGTCCATAAATGGACTTCTTTAGCTTGCGTACTGCATTTGACTTCTCTTCTAATATAAAACATTCAGGTCGTGTCATATACACATTGACCTCAAGTTCTTCATCAAGAAACGCGATTTTCATATTCATTTGCCAAATATCAGAGTCATAGTATGTAGCTAATGCATGTAATATCCTTATAGACTTGATCTGATGAATTGGTAAGAAGGTTTCGTCATAGTCAATGCTCTCGTACTGACTATAACCAATTGCCAGTAAACTATCCATGTAGGTCTGCACCTAGCTTTCTACATCTCTCTTCTTCTTGAAGATCCATTTGCAGCCTATGGGATAAACTTGGTTTGGCAAGTTAACTAGTTCCCAAACTAGATTGAAATACATTGTGTCCATTTCAGATATTAAAGCAGCCAACCACTTTACCCGGTTGGTGTCTGAAACCACTTCGGTAAAGGTCGTAGGTTCGTCATCATCCGAATCAACTTCTTCATCTTGATTCTCAACCAATAAATTCGGTCTTTCAGGTGCACGGTGATTCCTTTTTGATCTATTGAGTTGGTTTTGCACTAGTCCAAGTTGTTCATCATGAACATGAGGAGGTTCCGCAATGCTAACTATTTCAGCATTCAGAATATTATCAAAAATTTCACTATAATCTTCATGAGGTGGAGATGATGCAACTATTGTATCGTCTTGTTTTTATGCATATCATTTATCTTGAGGTAACCTTTTAAGAAACTTTTTAAGAGTTATTTTCACTCCTAATAACCCATAAAAAGACTCTCGTTGAGTTTTGACCCACTTTATTGGACAATGCCTCATTTTCTATGGTATCTTGTAGTTCTTGAACTTTTTCAAAATCTATTGTGTTGTGGCCTTGTGACCTTATAATCTCCATGGTAGTAGAATTCATATCCTTTTGTTTCCTTAAGATATCCTATATAATAACATTTCTCATTTTCTGTTTCCAACTTATCAGTCATTATTTTTTTAACAAAAGCAGGTTAACCCCAGGCATGTATATGGTTAATACTCACATTTTTGCCACACCATAATTCATACGATACTTGCTCGACTAGTTTAGAAGAAACTCTATTCAGAATATTAATGACAGTTAGTTAGGCATGACCCCAAATGAATAAAGGGATACTGGTGAAACTAATCATGGATTGAATTATATATAATAATATTCAGGATCTCTTCTCAGATACTCCATTCATTTATGGTGCACCCGCAAGTATCCAGTCTAACCGAATTCCATGTGATTTCAAGTAACCAATAAATTATCGGCTTAAGTATTCCCCTCATCGATATGACCGAAGAGTCTTCATACTTTTTCCCAAGTTATTTCCCGACTTCTAATTTAAACACCTTAAATTTCTCGAATGCGTCATATTTGTACTTCATGAGATACACATATCCATATCTCAAAAAATCATCAGTAAAAGTGATGTAGTACGAATATCCACATCTTGCTTAGTTGGAAACGGTCCGCGCACATCTTTGTGGACCAACTCTATCACGTCTAACACACAACCATTTCCCAAAACATGGTTTATTTGTCATATTTCATTTAAAACAAGATTCGCAAGCACCATATGATTTGAAATCAAATGATGTGAGATAGTCCAACTTTCTCAATCTTGCTATTACTTTATGTTAATATAACCAAATCTATAATTTCAAATATAGGTAGTGTTACTTAGCTTAGGTCTTTTATTTTGTATATTTTGAATATTTCGTTCATATTCAAGTCTATATAATCCATTCGAAAGAGAGACACTTCCATAAAACAATCTATTAAGCAAGAACAAGCATCTACTTTTTGTAAAATGGAAGGAAAAACCATCAATATCAAACATTGGAATGAAAGTAATATTCTCCGAAATTGCAGGAACGAAATAAAAATTATGTAAATCTATCCCGACGGAGATCTAATCTATGTCCCCATGCGTTCAACAATAATTCTTGCTTCATTTCCCACGCGTAGGTCTTCTTATCTAGACTCCACTTTCTGCTGTTACGTAGACATGCAAATTGTTACAAATGTGTGAACCTCAAGCATTATCTAATACCCAGGATAGTGAATTGTTCATAGACACATATATCTTATTGACAAACATACTTGAGCTCCCACTTGATGCACTTTGTACCTTAAATTTAGGGCACTCTTTATTCTAGATCCACTTTTCATGACAGAAAAGACACTTATTCTTTGATAGTTTCGACTTCTTGGCTTTAGGGTTGCATCATTCTTCTTCTTCTTCTTCTTCTTCTTCTTCTTCTTCTTCTTCTTCTTCTTCTTCGTCTTCGTCTTCTTCTTCTTATTATTATTATTATTATTATTATTATTATTATTATTATTATTATTATTATTATTATTATTATTA
>JAYDZE010089381.1:0-24595 GCA_034509125.1 Monilaria moniliformis
CGATTGATTAATTAATAATAATAGTCATCTAGAGTTATTCTTTAATTTTTTATATTTCTTTTGAATCGTATGCTGCCTAAAGTTTTGGTTTGACATCAATAACTCACTACCTAACAAGTGACAACATTGGCTCAATTTGGAATTCTGCAACAGAAATATATTATTTGCATTGTATACTATTTAAGTTTGTATTTGCGTACAAACTTAATTTGGTGCCATAAAATCTTGACAGACAAAAAAGAAGATGCAGAACTTGTGTGTTTGGTTTTCCGATTTCTGTTTTCTATTAGGCAGAAAATTTCTATAATCTCAAGCCCTCCTTTTAACCTTTTGACACTTGGTAATTTAATCAGAATGTTTCTTCGGTCACAGATTCAAGTAAAACACAAAATGTATACAATTAGGATTTAGAACAGGCAACAAAGTTCAACACATAAGCTCAACAAAGTTTTAACAAGGACGGAAACTGCACACTGGAAGAAACTGCACAGTGAGGGTGAGAAGTGAGAACCACGAGAGATGACAAAGAAAAGAAAAACAAAGAATGGGAAGAACCGAAGAAGAGAAGAGACTGTGTAGGTCTAGGGGTAAATTTAAGAAAAAAATATAATTAAAATCGGTTATTAAGCGGTTATCGGTTATAACCGGTAACCGGCCGGTTTTAACCGATAACCAAATTCAACCAAAACTCCACACCGGAACCGAACCGGTACTCTATTATACGGTTATCAGTTACCCGATAACCGGCCGGTTCCGGTTCGGCACCGATAACCGGTAACCGACTAAGCAACCCTATATATTTATTATAAACTCAATTCAATTTTGAATTGATATTTATTATGTGTCTGATTGATTAGATTGTGATAAACATATAATCTGAATGCATACATATATAAACGAAGATGTTTATTTCGGCTGACTAATATATATAATTGAACAATATAAAAAGTTGTGATGAAAATACGAAGGAATTTCTACATTAGGAATTAAAGTGTGACACATAAATAGGCTACGTGTTATCAGTTGTAGGTCCAGTTTTGTTTCCTTATTTATCAGATCAAAATATTTTGACAGTTGAACATAATTGGACTCATTCGAATAACAATGCTTCGGATTTAATCGTGATCTTGATTTCGAACTATCCGATTTTTAATTTTTTGAGAGATAACAATCCCATTTTTGTAGTTGTTTCCTATTTCATTGAATTAGTGCATATTTCTCTCTCTAAAAACAAGAACATCAGTGATTAAAAATTTTAAATAGTTTAAACTTGAAATCGTGAGGTAAATACAAAAACAGGTTGGAGGGCACCATTTTCCTCATATTGTGGATATGTTGGCGATATTTGTTTATTTGGTGAACCAATATTGAGGTTTGACGAATACATAAACACAAATCTATGAATAAATAATTGAGTTGAGCTGGTTTAACTATAATTTATTTATTTATTTTTCGATGTGGGTTATTAACAAACTAAAATTCAATCTAATGTTCGAAGCTAGATAAACATGCAAAAATGTAATTTACGCAAAGTAATTTAACTTCTCAGTGACTAAACATCGAATCACTCTCATAAATATTTTTCTTTTGTCTTCACTATATATATCTAAAGAAAGTAGTTTAGATTTTAAGGCGAACGCATTTATTTACTAATAACATAATGTTTACAAACTATACAATTTATGAAGAACAAACCATTTAACTAATTATAATATTATGTTTTTAACTTATATTAAAATATAATAAAATCATACTATTATTATTGTATTTGCTAAAAAATCATATTTTTTAATTTATAAAGTGACTTACTAATAATAAAACATGAGCGATAAATAGAAAATATGATGATCCGATTCTTCGCCTTCATCGCGCCCTATTTTCTCTGTCTGCTTAATTTTCTCCGTATCTCTCTAAATTATGAGGTCAGTCTGCTTGCGTGTATGGTACATCGGCGTTATTAGTTCGCCTCATCAAGCAGGAAGTTTTTCACTGCATGCGTTGTACAAACTGATGGTCGTCTTCTCCATCTCTTTATCAATACTCCTTTCTGGAACGTTTCTCTCCTTTAATGGATGTATTCATAATTATGTTATTACTGTTGGTTTCGTTCTGTCTATTGTTTGGGCATTTATAGATTGAAAATTGAGCTTGCATATTTGCGTGTTGATGTGCTAGGAAAGCGTCGTTGATTTCGATTACTGCGGAATGTTATACCGTTAGTGATGGAGAATTACTTGTGTGTGTTGAACAAGTTAATAGTGTTTGTTTCATGATTCGCGATCACTTTTCTCGAATTTGGATTGATTGTTTCATTAAACTGATATGTGTTTGATGCATTTAATTGTATCTTTGTTTTCTGATGTCTGATTTCCCCCAATTACGTAGCTCATTCCCAGATCCGTTTGCTCACTTGAATAAATCTGTCAATGGGATTATTTCATATATTTTTTTTAAATTTTATTTGTGCTCTTTGTTGTAGATTGTTCCAGGAATGGATGAGGTCAAGAAGGATAAGAATCACATTGCATCAGCGTCGGCTTTTGTGGACGAGGGGATTCAAGATGAGCTTGATCGTGCTTGTAGCATATGCCTCGAGTCCTTTTCTCACACTGATCCTTCCATGGTGATAGAATGATTTCTTGTATGCTTATAGTTGATAGAATCTTTTATCCTTAATGAAACTCCATGAGTCATACCGCCTTGTAGGTGACAAACTGCTGGCATGAGTTCCACCTCCAGTGCATTCTTGAATGGTAAGTAATAATCTTGGAAGTTTTATCATCTGCTTTAGCGTGTTGTACCTTTTTGTTCAGATTAGGTCTATTTAGGTCTATTGTCTTGAGCTAAAGTTTTTGTCTTTACTTTTTCAAGCGGACCTCAGAAGAAGGTCCAATTTTGAGTATAATGTAAGAGTTGTAAGAAAGAAAGGAAAGAAGAAAAGAAAAGAAAAGAAATGGGATTATGAGATGAAAATATGCTTCACATTGACATTAATAACCTTAACCTTGAAGTTTTTTGTTGCCTTTTAGACTTATTAGTATTTAAAAAAAGTATCATCAAACTATGGCTGCCTTATATATTTTTGAAGTAGGAAGAAGGAACTTCCTTAGGGTGATCCCAATAGGCAATTATCAAGTTTTCCATTATCTATTTTCCCAGACTTATCACCTTTGCCACTACAAGGAATAATTGAGAAGTCTCTAGCCAAATGTGTTGCCTATTTTTGAGATTATCTAGCCATCCTATGACACTAGTGCCAAGAATATAAGCGAACATGTGAATGATCATTCATCGAGATCTTATTCTGTAAATTGTTTCTGCGAGATTTCAAGCCATGTGCTGGCTTCAGGGGAGAAAGTTTTCAATAGCTTAGATTAGCATACTGATGTTGAGATTCAGAGATATGGCTAAAAGTGTAGAAGTCATTTGAAAAGAAAATTATGTGGTTTTCGTTTATGGTCAGGTGTGATAGAAGCTCCAATTGTCCTATGTGTTGGCAAGCTATTAGTCTGAAAGATCCTGACAGGTTGATATTCATCCTTTCTTTTACTCTGCATTTTTTCAAAAATAAATAAACCCTTGTCCTTGTGTTCATGCTAACAATTCGCTGTGTCATGCCAGTCAAAAATTGCTCTTTTCAGCAGAGCAAGACAGATGTTTTAGGTCAAGTCCATCAAGAAACGCGGCAATGCATCACCATTCCACCCTTAGGGATTTTGAAACACAGCATGTCAGTCTGCACCCCTCTTACAATTTTACAATATCTGAATATATTTTGTATGCTTGTATTTCATGTTTGTCCTGCTACTGCAGTCACCGGAGGGAGCGAATGATCCTGGACTCATGGACCGGATAATACAACAAGTGGTAGCTGCAGCTGCAATTTGGAGGTCTCATGACATTGCTAGAGCAGATTCTAGTGCAAGTTCTTCTCCTAGTGGAGGACAAACTGAGATTTATCCATCACCTCCTTTAGTAGTTATTGATAATAGGTAGTGCTACTTCCTGGCCTTTAATAGAGATATTTGCTCACATGATATATTTATTGACTTTCAATTATCCATTTTTTGAAGCTATTCGAGTGAGTCTTCCTCACCAAGTACGGATAGACCAGGACCTTCGGACTTGCAGTCTTTCTCAGACACTTGGAGATCTCGACTGAATTCAATGTCAATTCAGTATGAGTTAACTAAATTCTTATATAAACACACACATACATGTCATCCTGAATTCTAAATAATATATGATAATCATGCTTAAGGTACACAGAGTCAATCTCGCAAAATACTAGAGTATGGACGGAGAAGCTGTATTCTCGAAGCTCTTCTTCCATGGCAGATATTGTTTCTGAAGTTAGAACCGAAATCAATGCTGGAATCGCTCGCATGATGGAAAGCCTTGAACCTATAATGGCAGTAGTACTATGTCTTCTGCCGGTTAACGGGGTCGGCTTATACATGAGGCGATTGAGACGGTGGCCTCAGATCCCTAGGAAAGTTTAGGCTCCAAATATATATTCAACCTCTTCATGAACTATATATTCATATTATTTGTAAAATTATCCAATGAAAGTAGATTAATAATGATATATACTCAGTTTAACCTTAAGATTTGTATGATATTTTAAAAATCAATATCATTATTGTATATCTTCAATCTTAAAAATATTTGTAAGCTTGTTGGTTATTATACATATTTTGGTGGTTTTTAGTGCGTGTAAATATCATTTGTAAGATTATCCAATGAATAGTGCTCCTTTTATTTAGGTTTATATCATATTTTAATCTTTTTTTCTTACAGCACTTTCTCTGTAAATTTTTCTTGACTTCAACTTTCGTTTTTCACTTTATTATCTTAATTTTTTTAACAAATATGCCCCAATTATGTAACATTATTAACAAATGAATATATGCAATTTAAAAACCGAATATATAGAATTTAAAGATCTTGATCATTTGTATATATGATTAGTTTATATTATTTATGCCATGTAGTACTATAAATATTTGTTAAAGAAAATTGTTGATATCTAGATATAAGATAATATTTTGTAAGCATCAGAAAAATAAAAGATGATGAAAAAAATAAAAAATCTAAAAAGAAAAGATAGGTGAAAGAATGTATAGTTTAGAATGAAAATGTAGAAAGTCAAAGAAATATATGTGATAAGTGAAAAACAGTCTAAAATAAAAAATCTAAAAAGCTAATCACAATTGTACGTAGAGTTGGTTGTTAAATGATCAATTGACCATCGACTATAAATAGAGTGATTAACTATGAATTAGATCATAAATAAAATTAACTAAGTTGCTTAGCTTAGAAAATTACAATTATGCATTTCATATATACTTCGAAAATTGAACTCAATAAAATTATAATTAAGATATTATTCCATGTTTTGCCTCAAGCATTCGTCATACAGTCACGATAGAACAACCAAACGTTAGGGTTTATCCTCGAATATTTTTCAGATTGCTTTTCAACGGTGGCTAAGATTCGATAAAATATTGAGATAGTGTTGGCTGATGCCGCTGAACGCACTGGCTATGCATGTGTTGGATCTGGTTCAGAGATCCACAATGAGATATATGAAAGTAACAATGAAATAATGAGTTACTACTGGTTAGACCTTCGGCGTGAGAAGACGTAGGCCTAGTAGACTACAGACGTCATTATCCAAAAGAGCTCCGCCGACGGAGGGATGTTCTTTGTATGAAGCCTTGTAAAACAAGCTTGGATGAATTTTTTATGAAGAGATTGCGACGTGCAAGTCAGCTTAAAGCTCATAGATCTACATATAAATATGTGTGTGTGAGATTCCTTGGGGAAACCTCTGTGTGGTGCTTTGTGTTCTAGGAATTTAGAGATTTAAGAGTGAGAATGACGCACTCGTTTGCATAAATGAGAGGGTATTTATAAGAAAATGGAGAATATTAGGGGTAATTATATCTGCCAAAACCGCCGATTTTGCAGCAGAGCCGGTTTCGTCAGTCATAGCCTGTCACTCTACCGCACCTAGCATGTACCCCCAAACCGCCGGAATCGAATTCACGGTTCCGGTTTAACCGTTTGCGCCAATTTCGATTTCAAAATTGGCCCGCCGATTTCGATTCCGGTTGTAACCGCCGGTTTGAGAAAAACCGGACATCCCTACATAAACTAGCTTCTCTTACACCACCTTACACAAAATGCATACTTCCTCATCTCCCGAGGCTTTAGCCGTCCCTCTTTCTTGCCCTGATCATTTGAGTTTTATTTTTTGTCTTTAGTTCGTTACTGATCGATCTTGTTTTTAGCGGGTTAATTAACTTAAATACGAGCAGAAATTCAGAGTAAGAACACGAGGATTTAACGTGGTTCGATCGTTAATAAGATCTACGTCCACGGCTCAAAGCGTGAGGGTATATTTGTAACTTTAAAAGTATGCTACAACTCTCAGAATTTTGTTTGTGTCTCTCTCTACCTCTAGCCCTCTATATATAGAGTTTTCATGGGCTTAGATATTGGGCCTTCCTCGGGGGCCGAGCGGCTAGTCTTCTTGTGGGCCGAGCTGCTGGACTTCTTGTGGGCCGAGCTTTACTCCAAGGCTCACTTATGTTGGGCCTATAGCTTGGGCCGTATCCTATCAAGTTTGATGCGACGTTACCATGACATTACAAATGTATTTCTACATTACATACAACAATTTTACCGAAATATATACTTCTCCCATTTATTTTAAAAATATTGATGTATTCCGATTACAATTACGCGCCAGTGGACGTAACAAAGTAACAACCATTTTCATTAAATAAACATCTTTTAAAAAAAATAAGATGGAAGAGGCACACGCGTGAAATAGAGGAGGCCTACATCTCACCTTTTACTTTTTAAAAAAAAATATTATATCTGACCGACAATAGTGTCATATTAGATCGAAAAAGTGTGATTTCTCTAATTAATCATAATTTAATCATTGTCATGTCTAAAGTCATGACCCAACGCCCAATCATATACTTGTTTATTTTTGACTCCTTATTTAAAAAATTACCAATCATCTTGCCAATAAAGAAACTGATTTAAAATATAGAAATTAAACTAATAAATAGAGCCCAATTTTGTTTGAGTATACAGCCAGCCAGCATCATCTCCACTCCTCTTTTTGCATATGGAAGCATCCCTAAGCCAATACCCAAATGCCAAAATTTACGTTCTTCATTTCTAAAAGAAATCCATGGTTGAGTTCAGTTAATTATAAAACCACCAATAAATTATTTTATATTTTAATATTTTTAATTGTATACAAATATCATTTTTGTCATATTATATATGATACATATATTTTGTAGCGCTAATAGGTATAGGCTTATTTGAGTTCGAGGGATAATTAGACAACGAGATGATTCTCTTATTTTTGGATGAAAGAAACAACATAGCAAAAATATTTCAGTTTTTTTAACAACAAAAATGAGGCCACAATTTACAAATAGCTTGCAAAATTAGGACAGCTAAAAAAAACTTGAAAAATTAGGAGCTCCAACCGATAGATGTGCGCTTGTAATAAAAATACCCAAAATATATTGAATGAAATAAAATGAAGTAAACGCCCACTTCTTACGGAGGAGGGAGAGTGGGACGTGGAGAAAGTAAACGCCCACTTCTTGCCACATAAAGCTCCCGTGATACTACAAACGCCGAGAGGAGAGAGAGGGGAAGAAGATGAGAGGATGTGGACATACGAACAAACTGGACTTTTCTCGGTGAAATCGGCCTATCTACTTGAGATAGGCGCCCTTGACACAGCGGATTCGACAAGCTCGGAGGATAGATATTGGTGGGAAACACAAGTATGGGGGCTGAACATCCCCCAAAGGCAAGGGTCTTTATTTGGAGAGCGTACAAGGACCTCATTCCAACGAGCGGAAATCTGAAGGAACATCACGTGCCGACAGATGGTATATGCACGCTATGCAAGGATAAGTGGGACTCCACCGAACACGCGCTGATATACTGCCCAGCAGTGAAGGACATATGAAACACAGCAGCTATTGGAGCACAATGAAGACGAGCAATATGGTAAAGCTAAGTGTGGTGGCGGAGGCAATACGACGAGAAAAGGGCCAACAAGGATACAAAACATGGTGCATACTGCTGTGGCAGATCTGGAGAACTACCAAATGGCATGGGCGACGCAAAGAAAGCAACAACAGCTAGGAGTGTCATGTGGTGAACGAAACTGGTTCCGACCAAACAAAGGAAGATACCGAGTGGATGTAGACGCCATGTACAACCCGAACAAGAGTCTATACGGAGTGGGGATTATCATCAGAGACGGAGAAGGACGGATTCGTGCAGCCAGATCAAAAAGAACACCTCCCCGCTCAACTACAATGATAGCTGAAATGCTCGCTGTAGTGGCCGGGATCGTTTTCAGCATTGAGCAACACCTAGACCCAATAGAAATCTACACTGATTCGCTATTGACAGCTCGGATAATGGCGAATGAGAGAGAAGAGCACGAGTTCGTGCCCGAAGATGTAGCGGATATTCTACAGAAGGCAAGAGATCATATCTTGATAGGAGTCTTCCATATGTACCGTACGGCAAATAAGGCAGCACACAGCTTAGCGCAATTTGCAGCGACGACCAAGACAGAGCTGACGTGGACAGAGAATTTCCCTGATTGGTTAGAAAAAATTGTACTAGAAGACGTGGAGCAATAAAACACTCTGAGTCTTTTTCTTTAAAAAAAAAAAAAAAAACTATAGGGCACATTGAATTCATAGGCTACAGTAATTACCGAATTGCTTTATACCCTATATGATGTATTTCTTATTAAATTACAAGGAGACCAAATATATATATATATATACACATATAATATTTATATTTATATTTATATATATAATGTGAGATGGGAAGAGAGACTATAACTAAGGTGTGATAGCGCACGCGCCACACGCGGTTAGAGTGGGATGTGGGGTTTCATAGCTTGGCTTAGAAACATCCACTTACTCATCGTCAGACAACGACAGCTCGCCTTCCGCCTGTCCTTAACTCATAAATAACATGTGCTCGGCTTACCTTCTCCACTTTTCGGCTACGCTTAGCCGGTCTTGTAAAATAGGAAATTTGAACAAATCTCATCACCATGTGTCATAATATTCCATACTTTTTTAGGATACTTTTCCAAAAAGACAATAAAACGTGTTAGATTAGTGTGTTTTATGTGCGTATTAATGTTGAGAATATATAAATCAGAATCGGTATATTTCCTCTAAAAGAACGGCAACAGAAAATTAAGAAAAAAAAAAAAGAACATTCTAACATCATAAATTATTAAATATTACGTGAATTAACTTTCAACTAGACACATCAATATACACTATCTACTCACAAGGACGTTACTAATAAATTGTTTAATTTAAACGTTGAAAAAAAATTTAGGCCATATTTTGCTATAATAGACTCTTAAATGGTCTATTATATAATATAATAATATAATAGTAATTTTAAATAATAATATTTCCATTCCTGAGTATAAGTCACATTTCTTTTTGGTGTGGGCTTCAGAAAGTTGGTTGAGTGTGTTATGAGTATAATAAGTTAGTGGAATATAGATCTTATTTTTGTAGTAATTTTATACTAAAACGTGAGCAAAATAAGTAGATCTACTTATATATAATAGTTTTATAGTGGAATGTGGGTCCCACTTAGAAGTATCAAAACGAGTACCTATACCCGAAAGCCTTACTTTTCCAAATATTAAAATCTATACAAATTGAAACCGTAATAATAGTCAAATACCTACCCTCACATTTACCTCTCTGTTTCCCAAACTCTGCCCATGGACGAGCATAGAGAAAAGACGACACCGATTGGCGGTGGCTATGTTGGCCCGTTGGCTATTCGGAGGAGACAAAAGCGAATGTGTGATAGCGGTCGATTTGTGACAAGCCTCCGAGAATTAGTTAGGATAAGGAACTTTCGAAGGAATAGGAGAAAGAGAGTTAAGAGAAAGAGAATCAGCGAAGACGCCGATTCTGCATGAGGGAATTCACGGCTATGGCGCGACGATTTACATAGATAGACGGTGGATGCTCAAAATATATAGGAGTGAAGTGAGGCTGGACGGAGAAGCTGCTATCAACGATGGGCCAGTGACCATGCCGACTGAGTGAGGTGGTCGCTTGCCAGAATTCATGGAAAGAGTATGAATTTTGCAGATTTAGGGATTTTGGAAAGAGATGCTTGTGTGAATTGCTGGTCTTTGAGCACACAATGCTCTCTTTGAATAAGTCAAACACGTAATCGATTTGATAAACACCGGCCACTTCAGATTGATGCTATCAGCGAAATAGTAGCCTATATTATATAGTCGGTGATTGACCTTGAATGTGATAGTTGACGCCCTGCCAACACATATAACGTTGAAGATATGTGAATGACTTAGGACATTGATGTCATTGTTGGAGCCGAAAACACCAAAGAATGCATGCCAAATCCATAAATTATGGTCATCAACTGCTTTGAGGATGATCGTCCAATATGAGCCTTTGTATCCACCGGTGTAGGCGTCTCTCCATACTATCGAATAATCTTTCCGTTCCTAGTGCATACGGTCGATGCTGCTTAAGATCTGGGAAAGTCGTGACGTCTCTTGTGCATATTCATCAATCATTAAGCATCCTGCACTGTCGGCTTTCTCAAATATGTATCACGAAACGCTTCTACAACCCCGGGACAAAATCGTTTGAGGCACTATCGCCCTGTTGTGTCAGCGACGTGCAGTTATTCGTCGAATAGATCTGGAGCACCATCGTACGTGAGCTGTTGTATCTCCGTCGTGCACTTCTGCAACGTCGAAAGTCTGTCTCATTATGCATCGTTGGGACGCTACTGGAAATACTCATCTCGTGCCGCCAACTTGTTAGTTATTTTTACTAATTTGCTTTTCCATAATTATTTTTTCTAATTTCCCAAAAGATGACGTGACCGACAGAGAGGGAACAACATGAAGACTTGCAGTCTTGCACAACAAAATACATGTACTCAAACACAATAACAATAATTTAATCATTTAGGAAATCCACAAATAGGCTAGGCAGTATGCCACCACATGACGTGACGATGGCTAATCAGTCTACTTAGAAGTTATGTCGTTAAGGAACCTATCAATCTATCAAGGAATTTATTTATGTTTCCCATAAATCTCTACACTATTAATTATTATAGGGTAAAGAAGTTGTCGAACTAACGAGTAATGAGAATTTTGTTAAAGGTTTCTACAATCTAAGAGGGTTTTGGCGATGCCGCCACACCTATTTTCATTATTTTGAGAGAATACAAAAAACAAATTAACTACTAAGTGCGGGAAACAATTCAACTACCAAACCGTGTTTAACAAAAGTAAACATGAATGAAATTCAAAAATCAAGCTGGGCAACTCAGAACTCAAACTGGGCAGATTCAAGGTTTAAAAATGTAACTACTGCTAGATATATATTTTAGAACTCTTGAAACAAACATTTCTTCAAACACAAGCTTGAAAATGACAAGGAAAACAGAAAAACAGAGAATACAACAGGCCCTGGTCATAAAGCAATTAGGCTAAAACAAGAAAACAACTACCTAAGCTAAAAATGAGATATAGTCAACTTACTATTTAAAGGATTAAAACAACTTTGCTAATTTTCAAAGATACAAGTGCAGAGATGTGTTTGCCTAAACTAAGAAAAGGGAACAAAATTTTTGTAGAGAAATAGCAGGACATGAAATGCGATAGGTGCACAACATCTTACCCTAACATAGATTAAACCCAAAATACAAAACATACTCAACCAAGAAAACTAAAATCAAACATCCAGGGAGATTTAAAGGCATGAAAAATATTCAACAACTAAACTAAGACATTAAGCTATTCTTGAAATAAACTCATGATTTTATATTAAAAGGAAAACAAACAACAAGAATTCAGCTAATGAAGAACATATCTGAAATAAAAACACTTCTAAGCTAAGAACAATCTGAAATATAAGCTAAAATTTGTGAATCACAAAAAAGAGATAAAAAAGAGGAAGCGAAATCAAAATAAAATAAAAATTGCTTCAAACTAGCTATACAAACTCTTGGACTTTAGAGATTTCAGCAAGGAGTAACAACAAACATTCAGAACCATGAAACAACAAAGTGGTGAGTTGTGGAAACTAAACTAAAGTGAAAAAATTCTTCTAAATATCTAAAGCAATGGAACAGTAAATTTTGAAATCAAAGTTGAATAGTAAAATGAGTTTTTTCTCCTTGATTCTATCTCATGGCAGCTACCGATGTTCTTCCCCAAAAACAGACCAATTTCTCTTTGGAAGGTGTGAAGTGAATGAAGTGAAAAGTGTTGAAGTGTGTAGGAGTGCCCCCATTCTCTCTCTTTTTCCTTCTTTTTATATGCGGCTTGACCTCCTCTTCCAACTAGGTTTCCTGCATTTCTTCTCTTCTGGATAGACGTTTTTACCCCTCTTCGCAACTGGAGGTAACAACTCACCAACTCCAAAAATGGACAGTCTTGTAATGGTTCGATGGCCCCACGAAAAAATCATTTGAGGCACTCCCCATGCACTTATGCAGCGTCGATAGTCCGTCGCGTCCAACATAGACGAGACGCTACTGGAGATACTCATCATGTCTTGCCAAGGTATTAGCTACGCGCAGTAACAACGATATGCGAATTCGAAACTGGCGTCGAAATACAATTGCACCCAATCGTGGCTCGTCGGAGAAATAACCATCGACGAGGCGTTCTGCAACATTTTCATACCCGCAGTACACGAGGCCTTGGCGGCACTGCTACCATTTTTGCCATGTACTATTTTACCGCTTCACAGACCTCTCCCAACAACTCTGAAATGGCTTCCTCCTTCGATGATGAAGTCTCTTCAAATTAATTTTTGGATACGTTGTTGGATGAATTTTTGTGATATCCGTGGTGATCCATGAATTTTGGAGAGTTCCATCCGTGAGAGGTATGAGGTATTTATAGGATTGGGGAATTAATTTTTTAAATAAGTAAATAACCATTGCTTCAACGACAATTAAAAAAAAACATATTTAAGCAACATACAATTTTTATAATTTTTTTTTTTAAAAAATCACCGCCAAAATCTAAAATTTTAAATAAAATACGGATTTTTCACAAAGAAGACGCGCGTGACGCGTGCCTTTCTTGCACACGCACGCGCGATTGAGCAGCACGGTGACGCACTGGTGCGTGGCGGCAAATCCGCTTTGTAGGCTGCACAGGTGACTGAAGTCGCGGATCCCGGTCCGACGCGCTCCCCTCCTGTTTGGCTGTGAATTTTCGACGCCATTGTGGATGGCCCAAGGGATAGGGTTGCTTATGCCTTAGAAAATGGAACTCGTAAATAATGCAAGTAGGGGGGGGGGGGGGAGAAGGAAAAGTGGTTACATAAATAGTACTCTCTCCGTCCATGATATAAAATGTCCCATTTGGATTGGCGCGAGTTTTAAGAAATTGTTTGACTTTGTTAATATATATGAATGAAAGTGGGTGAAAAAAATTAGTGGAATATGGGTCTCACTTTTATATATTAATTTTATAAGAATGCGAGTATAATGACTTAGTAGAGTGTAAGACCCATTTACCAAAAATAATAAAAGTGAAATAAAACATTTTATTATGGACGTCCATTTTTGGCAAATAAGACATTTTATATTACCTTATATCTCGTTTCACAATACAACATATCTATTATAAAAATCGAAGATCAAACAACTATCTAACAACATATCGATTCGTATGAAAAAAACGCAAACAAGCATGAACATCGATACTTACCTATTTAACTTTACCTATTAGTAGTCGTGTTGAGTATGCCTGCTTAATATTTCCAACAACCAAATAACATACACCCACATACACACACTAACACCCTATTCCCCACAACCCAAAGCAAAGCAAGTCCACATTTTTCCCCATTCTTCCAAGGAGAGAGAAACAAACCCCCCACCTAAATAAACCCCTTTTCTAGAGAGAGAAACAGCCCACACACAGACAGAGAGCCCCAAATTCATCAAACGCCATGGATTCTCAGATCTATGGCGTCCTCCTCCTCCTCCTCACTCTCGCCTCCGCATTGCCAGAAAATCCCACCGCCAAGCCCATAAACTCCACCGCTCAGATCAATTCCAACTCCGTCCTTGTCGCTCTCCTCGATTCTCACTACACTGAGCTCTCGGAGCTGGTAGAGAAGGCTCTCCTCCTTCAGACTCTCGAAGAAGCCGTCGCTAAACACAATATCACAATTTTCGCGCCCAGAAATGAGGCGCTGGAGCGGGATTTGGACCCTGAGTTCAAGCGATTCCTTCTCGAGCCCGGAAACCTAAAATCCCTCCAAAATCTTCTGCTTTTCCACATGATTCCTGCCCGCATTGAGTCCACTCACTGGCCCGCCGAGGCCAGCAAGCCCGTCCACCACACCAGCCTATGCCGCGAGGCCAACAACGAGAAGATTCCGCTCAGGGCGAAGAAGGGCGATAAAATCGTGAGCACCACCAAAGTCATCAAATCCGACGACATCGTCCGCCCCGACGGAATCATCCACGGCATCGAGCGGTTGCTGATTCCGAAATCCGTCCAGCAGGACTTCAACGCGCGGCGGAGCCTTCGCGCCACCTCCGCTGTGCTGCCGGAGGGCGCACCGGAGGTCGACCCGAGGACGCACCGCCTGAAGAAGGCCGCGCCGCCTGTGCCCGTCGGCGGGGAGCCGGCGCTCCCCATTTTCGACGCCATGGCCCCCGGCCCCTCCCTGGCTCCCGCGCCCGCCCCCGGCCCCGGCGGGCCCCACCATCACTTCGACGGCGAGAGCCAGGTCAAGGACTTCATCCAAACCCTCCTGCATTACGGAGGTTACAACGAATTGGCCGATATTCTGGTCAATCTCACCTCATTGGCCACTGAGATGGGAAGACTGGTTTCCGAGGGCTACGTTTTGACGGTTTTAGCGCCCAACGACGAGGCGATGGCGAAGCTCACGACGGACCAGCTCAGCGAGCCGGGGGCGCCGGAGCAGATCATGTATTATCATTTGATTCCGGAATACCAAACGGAGGAGAGTATGTACAATTCAGTGCGGAGATTTGGGAAGGTCAATTACGATACGCTGAGATTGCCGCATAAAGTGGTGGCGGAGGAGGCCGACGGCTCTGTGAAATTCGGGCAGAGCGAAGGATCCGCTTATCTATTCGACCCGGACATTTACACCGACGGTAGGATTTCCGTTCAGGGAATAGACGGAGTTCTGTTTCCGGCGGAGGAAAGCACTGCTGCGCCGAAAGTTGCTCCTGTCGCTAAGATTGTCTCTAAGCCGAGAAGAGGTATCTTTTCTCTATCCCAATTTTATTAATTAATTAATTATTATTATTATTTTATTACATTTCGTGAATTGTTATTTATCGAATTACTTTTTTTTCGTCATCTATGTTTGGGGGGTGATGTTTTCTAGGGTTTTAGTTTTAGGTTTGATTGATTGATCAGTGCAAATGAGGAATGCGATTGAGGAGTAAGGTTATTATTGTGGAATTGGCCGGAATTTGTATTTTTTTCTTTTTTTCTGGCGGCGGTGGTGGGTATTTTAGTTAGTTTACGGCGGTGGTGATGGTAACGCGGTCAAAGGGAATAAACTGCTTTAGGCATCACAGCTGCTACTCTTTAGTTTTGTTGATTTGTGTATTAATTAGGGTTAATTAAATTTATGTTGAATTAGGATTTAGGGCTAATTATTTTTTCACGCAGACTTTAATTAGCTATTAAAACAAGCAGACCTATTCTAGATTGACTTGCAAGATTAAGTTGTTTTATAGATTCGGTGAAGTTCGCCTCAAAAAAAAAAAAAAACTGATTAGGTGAAGTAAATTAGTTACTTTTGTTTAAAGTTTTGGTCTTAAGTTAACATATCAAGATGTTAGTTATATTTTCACTTTCATTAATTTCTTACATCTTAATTAACTAGGCATATGAAAATTGTTCTTTGAGAATTAGGAAGCGAGGACCTGTCGGTGGGAGTTTAGTATCTTGTGGTGTCGAGAACACGAAATGACCTCGTGGTTTTAGTCAATCATAGGGTTTGGTAATCATGATTACTGGATTTTGTGTGAGGGTGTACGATATTTGTTGTGAGTGTCGGCCACCAGATTTTAGCCCCAATTAATCTTCCAGCCTAGCCCAGCTGTGCCCTTCCAAATTTTCTTAATAATTCTTGATTGTTTGACTTGTACTTGCAAGTATTTGATTTAGTAGACAATAAATTATGAATTCTTTTTATTGTTGATATTTATTAATTTGTATAATAACCAATAATAATGTTGTGCAGGGAAACTATTGGAAGTGACATGCAGAATGCTTGGAGCTGTTGGACAGGATTCTCATTTCTCTAGCTGTCATTAAATTTCACACTTTGGAAAAAATGAAAAAAAAATATTATAAAAAAGAATAAAGGGAAAGGGAGGAGATGGTGCAGAAAGGGTAAGTGAGTGGAACCTTTTGTTTTCATATTTGTTTCTCTGTATTTTCTTGAAATTGTGCCAAATTTACTTATGTTTTTGTTTTGTTTAAAAATGACAGATTCTTAGGTTGACAACAACATAAAGGGGTGAGAGACAGGACATGGTTGTGTTAATTGTTTGTTCTTCCGAACCCCACAGGAGAATTTTTTATTTTTATTTTTATTTTTTCTTGGGTTTTTTTTTGTCTGTTATTTGGGTATAAATACTGTAATTAGAGTATCCAATTTCTTTAATTTGTATGTAAGTTTGTTCCACCGACAGTGTATTTCAGCAAATATACAGTCCTTTTGAAGAATATATATTGCTGCTGTTGTCACGGGTTATTTTTGTCTTTTTCGTATGTTTTGCCTCGAATTAAAGTCTTGTGACTTTTTTAACTTTTAGTCCTTGCTTATTAGTCTAATCTAACTTTGCAAATGAAGCTTGGATCTTTATTTTCAACACAAGCAACGTGGATTAACCAGCCCTTATATTATTTCTAAAAAACCCTTAATTATATTTATGAAATTTAAACTATTTGCCACGCCGCGGGGCCGTCAGATGGGGACTGAAAGTGAGATTTTGGCATATTATTAAGTTTCATTTAAAGAGATGGAAAGTCTTTTGCATTATTATTGAAATTCTTTGATTTTGTCAAATTTGTAAATTTCAAAGTAGAAAAAATTATCATAATAGTATTATGCATGCATTTATATCATGGATAGTAGTCATACTACTACCAAAAATATGTGGCTAAATTTCTATTGTTGTACTATTATATTATATAAGTTGATTGTAGTCGATTCTCACATATGCGACTATAAATAAAAAAATTGCTGTAATTGGATTGTTGGAATGTCCCTATTCCATTTTCTTTCACAATTAAGGACCGCCCTTAATATGAAAGCTACTTGAACCATTGGTATGATTAATACATAATCCGTCAATTATGACATAGTTAATCATGCATGTCTCAAGTCTATAGGTGGGTGCCAACAGCTTGAGTTTGATACAAACTCTTTTAGCACTAATTATAAATAATGATATTATTGATTAAAAATTTACAAATTACTTATAAAATATCAAACTGAATAACAATACCTCATGAATTACGATGGTTTGGGACAGTGAATATCTTGATATGCTTCCTTATTAGTATTTAGTGGCATAAAGATAACATATTAAAAGCAAATGATTGAACGAATTATTACATGCGTAACGTTAATTAATTGTTATCACTTGAAAAAGACAAGAAGTGGTAGATGGAACATAGCTTTTCCGCTCAAGGTGCCGGCCAGTCTACTCAACAATCAAAAAAGGTGCAACCATTTGCAACTATTTAGATTTATTAGTTAATGATGTCCAAAATATTAAATCAATTCTTACAAGTTTCTCAGCAGAGAGAGTTTGGATGGGTGGGATCAAAATTAATGGGGGAGGTTATGTAAACAATTTAATGATTAATGAAAATCAGGAAGAAGAGAGGGAGCTGTGTGTCACATGGGATTACAAGTTGGTAGGGACTAAGAAAACTCATTGACTTTTATTCATAAATTGGCCACTGCATAAACTCCATGTTTGCATTTTATAATTTATTTTCATGTGCCCACCAAATTCAGTCTTGTATAGTCACAGGCAAAGATGACAAGTCATTTCAGCACAACATTGACTGTCTTTTTCGGAATATGATAACGAAATTGTTTCTTATCATAAAAATACATCAATAACTCTAGTATATATTTCAAAAATACATTATGTTTCTTTCAAAAAATAATTTATGTATTCCAATGTAATAAAAACCACTAGGCCCCGGTCGGATATGGTCATTTTTCCCGCCACAAATATTATTTTTGAGCAAATTTCATAATTAATCAGCGTTTTGATTTTAGAATTTAAGATGAACAAAATTAGAGAAGAAATGATTATGATTTGTTAGCTAGACGGAGTGGTGCATTACACGGGCAATATTAAAATTAAAGGCGTGCAACAATCTTTATCTAGCATCTGACTCAATTTTAATTTGTTTCTTACTTTTATTACTTAGGGTTCATTATTTCCAAATTGGACTTAATAATAAATTTTAAAATTTGAATTTCACATTTTAGTCGTCAATTAATTATTAAACTTGATTATTGAGTTTTTAAACTTTTAGTGTTTAGGATTTATATTATAATTAATTTTTATTTTTATGATCTTAAAATTATATTTTGAACGTAGTACACTAACAGAAGTGGTATAAAAAAAATGTGGACTATATGGGGGATCTCTTGTCTACCCTCTAAAATAGTAAACAATGTAAAGGAAATTAAGATCTTGACTATTCCAGAGTTTCACAAATCTGAAAGGTGCACCATATATATATACTTGCCATATTATAAGAGATTTCCACGCTGTGGTCATAACATATGCACATATACATACATAGATATACATATAGAAGAGTGAGTGTGAGAGAGAGGTTAATAATTCACAACCTATGTATATAATGCGCGTTTTTGTATATATACTCTTTCATGAAAAACATCAAGTATAATACTTGGTAATTAGATATAAATTAATGAATTTAGTCGAACCGTTTGAATATGATATACTCCCTTTATCCCTTAAAATATTGCCCATTGATTTCCGACAAGAAAAGTGTGTAAATGAGTCGGAAAAAGGACTCATACTTATTATAGGGGTATAGTATTTAATTATAAATATTAAATAAGCGTATGAGCTATGTTTAGTTTTTATGTAAATAATTTAATTAATAAATAATATTTTAAAGTAGGAAGAGAGTATTATACAAATTGAATGTTTTCGTTCTATCCTCCTAAAAATATATTGATTTAATTAAATTCCCATATCATTTCACAGTTGAAGCTACCTAATTAGAATTTCATTGATTAAACAGTTAATACTAGTTTGAAAACATAACATTCGTTCTGAAAATAAAAACATACTGATACTCAAGCACAGTACCTTTCACAACTTTGTATTCAAAATTAAATTTAACCCTCTTTTGGAAAATATTTCTTTAATTAAATCAAATTACGTAGGAACGCAATCAAAATACAAAATAAAAAATTATTTTAGAATAAAGGACGGAAACCACAAGAATTTTAGATGGGATTTAGGCAATCAAGTCCGTATCATGAAGCAAATATATATGACACGAGTAACCCTTGCTAAAAACTTAATATTTACCCTTTCCAAATTTAAACTCTCTTTCCAAATTTAAACTATCCTTATTTAATTCCCTTTTATCAAAATATGTAACACAGTTATGTAACAGAAAATCTCGTATATCACTAAAATGGTCTCGACCAATAAACCCTATGCCACTAAAGGCAAAAGTAGATTTTTTTTAAGAAAAAAGGCAAAGACATGAAACAAGTAAAATGAGTGAAAATATTTGGAAAAAATGTACATACAAAATTTCAATTTATATACGAAGAGGCCATGAACAACACATGAATATGAAACTTCCAAATACATAATATATATATATATATATATATATATAGAAAAAGAGAAGTTACAGACGAACTACGGTAGATGCATCCCTACATCTACCGTAGCCGTACAATGTATTACTTCCTCGTTACATAACTTTAACAGCAACCCCATTGAACGAATATGCTTGACTCGAACTTTCAACATACAACAACTGTATTCACAGTAAAACGGAGTTTTACACAGCTTTGATTTTGGCATGCAAAGGTGATTGATTACCTCATTCAACCTTTGACGCTGTCATCAGCAGGCGCCGCCTCAGAAAATCCATTGCACTGAGAAGAATCCTCAATTTTCTCTGACTTCTGTGCACTGTTTTGGCCCTCTATCTTCACATTATTCACTTTTGTAGTTGTGGGTGAATTTTGAGTTTTAGGCTTGGAAAGGGAGCTTCTCGTTGGCTTCTTTCCGGCAGGAGTGCCTTTATCACTGTTGATCTTGGGAGACCTCTGAGAATTGCCAACATTTTCAAGGGAATTGGAGGACGTGGCCACAGCAGCGCCTTTGTTCCTTCCAAGCTTCGGGGATATTGGACGTGTAGTTGGTATCTGTATATAGAAATGCAAGGATTTGAGTAACTAATGATTTATGAGCAAGATTCATCACGATAGTGGCGGTCTAGAAACAAATAAAGCAAACTACAAATGCATGAACTTTATTTTGAATGCAGCTTGTTTGAAATTTGAAATGCAGACTGCAGTTTTGTTCTAGTTTACTGAGGGAGAAATATGCTATGTAATAAAACACATTGTTAAAGTTCTTTTCTTGAAGAAATAAGGTTAATATCTTCAATAAAAGCAACTTGAACATCTCTCAATGGATTTTTATCACACAATAAGCCCCAAACTACCTTCTTGAGTTCGTTTTTCGGAGGAGGTTCCTTATAAAAACTTGGCATAGACGTAGCTTTGAACGTCAAGCTCTTTCTCAGCTGCTTTATTTCCGCCTCTTGGCTTTCCTGATACCAAATACAAGACAAGAAAAGAGAGTGACCAAACCGAAAACACCAGATTCTCAGGTTCCAAAATTTGATAAATAGAGATAGTAGTAGTACCATTGATTTTGCTTGCAAAGTACTCTTTTCGACTTCCTTGGCGTGTATTTTCTCTTCTATCTTCGAGTAGAACTATCGATGGCATAGATATCCATCATAGTAAGAGAAAGACAATGTTACTAAACTAGACAAAACTCAATCAACATATGACGCATTTGGAGCTTCTAGTTTCTAGTTTCTACCTCTTTCCGCTTCTCAGCACGCTCTTCCAACCTGAACGAGAAGGCTAAGACATTCATCCTCTGCTGTGTCCGAGGAGTAAGACTTCTGTTCAAAGATACAAAAATTTCATGAACATTCATTTTCAACACAAATCACAACAAAAGACAGGACAAAATGAAGTTAAAAACACTACAAAGATTCTAAGGTATATGATTAGTACGATGATGTAGTGGAACGAGCATCCTCCTCCTCCCTTACAGGCAACACGCTTTTGCTTGGCTCCAAACTCTTCTCAACCAATCTGCATCACCAACTAAAACACACTCAACAATGCAGAAACATAGGCAATACATTGGGCCAACAGTACTAAAATCATAGGCAGCAAGAATATGCAACAGATTACATACACATCACTTTCAGTCTTCATTTGACTTCCATCACCAGACAACTGCTTCCCCGACTGAATTCAGACCACCAATCAAAACACTAAGCACAAACCACCAAAACACACAGCAATGTAAGACAGGAGAGGAAAAAGAACCTCACCACAAATTGAGAAACACTGGGCAACGAAGCTAAAGTTGCACGTCTGCCACCAGCCGCCTTTCCTGCCCTCACCACACCTTTAACACTCAATCCACCAGCTAGCTTGGCCTCATTATCTTTCACACCGTTTGTCCGGGGCTGCACCACCTCTGGTTTAGCCGGATGCACCTCAGTGCTTCTTTTCATAGGATCAGAGTGACGGCCTCTGGCCGGAAACGACTGAGATTGTGACAAGCTTGGCTTCCTACTGCGGCCAAATGCCACTGATCCTTTAGAATCAGATTGATTCTTGACCAATTTATTGATTTTTTTGGAATTCCCATTAGAATTCTTGGCGTTGGAGGTTTTAGTAGTCTTTGATACAGCTGCAGCTGATTCAAGTTGGGGCCCAGATGAACTAAGGCCTTCCTTGTCTATTATTTCATCTTTGCACACTTCATTTTCACCACTGATCACATTCTCCTTGTTCACATCCACACTTGAACCTTCACTATTAGAGTTTTCAAGAACTAATCTTTTTTCATCTTCAACGGAAACCCCATTTTCGGATTCCATTCCGCAAGCGTAGATTCCTTAAACAAATCAAAGAATTAAAATTCCATCATGGGTCAAATTCAAGTCTGTGCGAGATAAACTGACCCCCCCCCCCACCTCTTACACACAGTAGATCCTGAGCAGACCAAATCAGTGCATACTAGGAAAGAAATCAAGAAACATACTACTAAAAATTCAAGTTTCAGACAAGAGAATTGCAGAAAGACCAGAAAAAAATGATGAATGATCAAGGTAGATTGTTTAAAGATAATTAAAATGGAATTCAGAAAAGTGGGATGGGTTATTACAAGAGGATTACCTTGGAATTGGATTGCGCGAACTGTGGAAATGTGGAATCTGAAGGGTGGTTTCTTGTATATGTGATTAAAAAAGTGGAGTGGAATGTATGTATGTTTCGACACAAGTGAGAATCGGGGAGAGGGGGTTGTCTGAGTAATTTGATTGGAGAATTTATGAAGAGAGACAAAATTGGATAAGTGTCATGTAATGACTAAACTGCCACTTCCTTAATAACTAGGCTACCACTACTCCACAGTCCACACCAATAAATACTACGAGGTTCCAATTCTTAGTCCGAGCCGTTTTTCGGCGGTTATTTTTATTCTTTTTATAATTTTTTATTTTTTATTTCATTGAGTACACTCGAGCATGCATATATAGTATTTTTGTTGTGTGTATTCTATGATGGTTTACTAGCTATTACTCGTAGTTTTAATATGATTGGGTCGAAAATACAACTGCCCTTATATCGAAATCAACAGAACTATGAGATCTTTTGAAACTAAATCAAGTAAAAGGCAAGAGCAATTAATTTCATGCTACTTGACTTAGTGAGATACAAATAGTTGAAAGGGCAAAAAAGGAAAAATAAGAATGATCATGGTAACAAAAAAAAGAAAGAGAAATACTGGCAAAAATCATATGTAGCCATATCAACTTTTAGATTTTGTCACTTTGTTATTCCGACTTCATTTGTTTATATCCGGACGCTTCAACTTTTTTCTTTTGTTATTTTGCCTCTCTTTTTTTCTATTCTGTTATGTCAACTTGCTTCTCTATTTATTTAGTTATATTTGACCTTCTTTTTATTTGTTTAGGTAATTGTTCAAATTATTAAGTGATTTTGTTTGTTCCTTTTTTTTACCTATTATGTAAGATGTTACTCTTTGATTTGTTTTTTGGACAGATTTGTTGAGCACATACCAAAATCAAACAACTAATCTCACACTTTTGAAGTTCTACTGAATTATTTATATATGGATCTTCTCTAGTTGATATTGATAGGGTAAAGTTGAATTATATATGGATATTCCTTGAATTTTAATATACGAAATAATTGGTAAATTGCTCGAGCTTTCAATCTAGATAATTGATATAGATGAAGAGCGTCCAATGTAATATCACTCAAAAAATTTATTACCAATGGGTTAAAAATTAATATACGAGGGTAAAATCGTCAAAACGGAAGAAAGGGCAAGATGGTCATGCAAAACCGAGCGGAAGAAACTGTACAACAGAATGGGGGCATAATTGTGGGAGAACGTGGGCGGCTGGAAACTCCAGATGATTTGGGGGGTGGCCTACGTGGCTCGACGTGATCGGCCCCACAGTGACCTGTTACCACCAACCGTCGATCGTGAGTTGTCAGAAACATGCTGGTTGGCGGAGACGATCCAGCGGCTGAGATGGTTCCTCGCAGATGAACGCCAGCCGTTGATCGGAGAGTCAAACCGTTGGTTGGAGGCGCGGGATACGGGATTTTGCGGGTGTTACGTTGTATTCAAGCCTGGCTTTGCCCTTGCCTTGGCTTGTACAAGTGGAATTATCACTATTTCATTATCAAATATTAGACCTTTTCGATTTCTTTTCCGCTTCATTATCGTTAATTCCTTCTATCAAGTTTTTGCCATTGAAATAACTTTTCTAATTTAGTGATAGGTTCAGTTTTCACAATGTTCGAATTGTAAATTCTGATTAATATAGATAAAGTTGGAGAAAAGTACGGTAGCCCCAGTTTCATACTCCCATCAAGTTCGTAAGACGGTGAAAACAACTCAATTAGTGAAACGTTCTCACTTCAATTATTAGATCGTTAAGTTCGAGTTACCCTGTGGAATTAATTAGTGTAACTAAAACAAAAGTGTTTGACTAAAATTTAAGTATCTTTTTTACTTGTTGAATAAAAAGACAAAAATTATGGTGAGTGAAAGATATATATATATATATATATATATATATATATATATA